>CAUYPK010089827.1:0-57365 GCA_963574355.1 Loris lydekkerianus | reverse complement strand
AAGTATCTCAAGAATGGAAGAAAAAGTACCCAATGTACTCAGCCTTACTATGAAACTAATTTAGGGCTTTCACATGAAAGCTATAACCCAGTTACAACCTAAGAATAGGGGAAAGGGGGAAAGGGAGAAGAGGGAGGGGGCGGGGGGTTGAGGGAGGGGTATTGGTGGAATCACACCTACGGGGCATCTTACAAGTGTAAGGATGAAACTCAGCAAATGTGAAATGTAAATGTCATGCTACGGTAACTAGGAAAATGCCAGGAAGGCTATGTTGACTATTGGGATGAAAATGTGTCAAATGGTCTATGAAGCTAGTGTATGATGCCCCATGATCATATTAATGTACGCAGCTATGATTTAATAATAATAATAAAAAAAAAGGGGAGAGGCTTTTGATATACAGATACCACTAAAAGGCATCAAAACTAGATGAGCTCTTTAAGAACCTGAGTGTTGACAGATACGGTATTGTAAAATATACATTTGGTCTACAGCCCAGTCTCTTTGCATATAATTCCCCAAATCCTTAGAGTCTCCAAAGTGATGTCTTTTTTTTTGAGACAGTTTCATTTTGTCACCCTTGGTAGAATACCATGGCATCATAGCTCATAGCAACCTCTAACTCTTGGGCCAAAGTGATTCTCTTGCCTCAGCCTCCAGGGTAGCTGGGACTACAGGTGCCTGCCACGATGCTCGGCTATTTTTAGAGACGGAGTCTTGCTCTGGCTCAGGTTATCCACCCACCTAGGCCTACCAGAGTGCTAGGATTACAGGTATGAGCCACTGTGCCTGATCCATAAAGTGATATCTTTTCGTATGCTTATACTGACAGAAGGCTGGCAGCCCTTAGATAGCCTTAGAATGGGGGCTGGCCAAGGGAAGACCCAGACTAGATTAGAGGGCTGGGACTTTTAGCCCCGCCCCTACACTTCAGGTAGGGGACAGTAGAAGGTTGAGTCAATTACCAATAGTTTAATCATTCATGCTTATGTAATGAAGTCGCCATAAAGATCCGAAAGGACTGGGTTTAGGGAGCATCTGGACAGCTGAACAAGTGGAGGTTCCTGGAGGGCAGAGTATCTGGAGGGAGCATGGAATCTCTGTGTGCCCCCTCCTCATTCCTCACCCTGCTCATGTCTTCATCTGTATCCTGTGCAATACTTGTTACAACAAACCGGCAAATGTTAAGTGTTTCCCTGAGTACCATGAGCTGCTCTAGCAAATTAATTGAATCCAAAGAGGGGGTTTCTTGGGATTCCTGATTTATAGCTAGTTGGTCAGCAGTTCTAGAAGCCTTGACTTACCACTGGTGATTGAAGGGGCCAGAGGGGACAGCCTTAGGGATCAAGGATCTGGGAGATCAACCTGTGGGATCTGAGGCTATCTGTAGGTTGATAGGGTGAGAACTGGGTTAGAGAACACCCAGCTGGTATCCACTGCAGGGTTGACTGCTTGCTTGTTGGTTAAAAATGCCCAAACATTTGGTCCAAGTCTTCTGTGTTAATTACTGTGTGGCATTAAGAGCAGAAGAAAAACAGAAACCTGTGCTTTGGAAAAAGAAAGGATGAAAGTGTGGGGGACGAGGAACCTTTGATTGTGGGTGGCCATGTGGATGGTTTGGAGCTGGGTCTGTGCTGCAATCAGTTATCAAGAGGTAAAAGTCATCAGTGGAATTTAGAGGTATAACTTCCCAAGAGTTTAACCACTGGTTTCCTAAGGGAATGTAGACTAATAAGAAAGCAATGAAATATTCAATCTCTTGGTTGTTGTTATTTATAACTAAAACGAAATTAAAAGAGAGTGCTGGGTCAGATCTTGATGCTGGACCAAATTCAGATTTCAGTCTGTCTGACCTTCCAAGTGACTCCCGAGGGAAAAATTATACAGGGACAAAAGAAAGTACTTCTAAGACCTATGGTTACTGAGAGGGTAGTCTGATGGAAAGGGCAAAAACTGAGAAACTACTGAAACTAGAAGGCATATTGGGAAAGAACTGTTCCCTTTTGTAGATCAGTATCAGCAGCTTCCTAAGAAGCCTTTACTAAATAGGATTATAAGAGTATTGTAACTAATTGAGGGGCAGTATCTGTGGTTTTAAAATGAATAATATTGTGTCTTTAATTTTAAGTGCCGCTGAGTAGAAGAGCATGTTTGGATTGATGCGGGCCTGCAGTTTGCTCTGGAACAATCACAGGTAGCTGGAACTGATCTAGACACACAGGAGGTTATTTCTCAGGGACCGATCAGCCTGGTGGACTGCAGAAGAGCCACTGTAAGGTCTGTCTGTTTACCTGAGAAGGTGGACTGTCTGCTTCTCTGTAAATGCCAAGTGAGGTACCCCAGAAGCAGGGGTGCCTGCTTACCTTACTCAGGTCTTGGTAAATGCAGTGGCTAAGGGGTCCCTTCTGCAATGGGTACCCACATAACCTTACTGGTACAAACCTGAACTATGGCCAGAGAAGCCTTATCAAATTTGCTGTCTCAGTTTCCTCTCAAGGGCCAGACAGCTGCTAATAAAAACATGAAGGTAATTAGCAAGACAATGGGGAAAGCCAGAGGGAAAGGGTCAAAGGACTCCTCCCAGGAAAGTGGACATTTTTAAATGGTTATTAAGAAATAAGATGAAGGAAGAAAAGGTTGATGGGGTAAAACTAAGAGGACAAAGAAAGGGAAGAGTTATGGGACTCATCCCAGCAGGGTGGAAATCTTTACATGGCTATCAAGAAATAGAATAAACAAAATAGAAATTGACAGGGTTAAAACAAAGATCTTAATACAACACTACTGCAGGTTGGGTGGATCAGAGGGAGTTCCTACTGTTCACCCAACGTTTAGGGGTTCCAAACAGGCTTGCTGTAATTTATCCCAATTTGGAGAAATTTAAAGTGTGAAGGCAGAGGTTACAATGAGAAAGCTGACAAACAACTGCTTTGGGCCAGGTGCACAGCACAGGCAGGTTAATCAAGACAAAGGTTGACAAAAGGACTAAGGTCCCTTGGCTCAGTCCCCTGCTGGGGACGCAAAGCCTTTTGGACTAGGGAGGGTAAAATGGTGTGGAGTTCCTGGGACTAGAATATAAAAACATAAGGGTTGGTCCAGTGCCGTGGCTCAGGCCTGTAATCCTAGCACTCTGGGAGGCTGAGGCGGGTGGATTGCCTGAGCTCACAGGTTTGAGACCTCTGTCTCTAAAAATAGCTGAGCAGGGGCACCTGTGGCTTAAAGGAGTAGGGCACCAACCCTATATACTGGAGGTGGCGGGTTCAAACCCGACCCTGGCCAAAAACAAAAACAAACAAACAAAAAAACCCACAAAAAAATAAAAATAGCTGAGTGTTGTGGCGGGCACCTGAAGTCCCAGCTAAGGGTAAGGCAAAAGAATCATTTAAAGCCAAGAGTTTGAGGTTGCTCTGAACTGTAATGCCACAGTACTCTACTGAGGACAACAAAGTGAGACTCTGTCTCAAAAGAAAAAAAAAAAATGTAAGGGTTGATAAGATTGTGAAAGTAGGAATGTTTAAACAGGCTTTATGTAAAGAAGTTGTGTCTCCTTTACTAAATGTTTTATGGAACTGGATGTTATGTTGTATAGTGAACACTTCCCCTACCCAGGATTGTAAAACCAAAACCTGTTGATAAAGTCCTAATGGAGGCTGCAGTTAGGAAAGTAAGGGTTGATGGAATTAAGGTAAATGTTTATAGAAGAGTTGGTGCATTTGAATATGCTTTAGGTGAAGTGGTTGGCTCCATCTCTCTTACCTGACTGCATTGTGGAGCTGGACATTGTATCTGACCAGGAAATGTTCCCGATAGCTAGTATTGTAAAAGTGAAGGAATTTGCCCTTGTAGCAGTATTATTTGGACATGCTGAATGGGGCTAAATGGGAACCAGCAAGATTGTCTACCAGGGGTCCTCAAACTACGGCCCGCGGGCCACATGAGGCGGTGTGATTGTATTTGTCCCCGTTTTTTTTTTTTTTTTTACTTCAAAATAAGATATGTGCAGTGTGCATAGGAATTTGTTCATAGTTTTTTGTTTTTTTTTTTTAAACTATAGTCCGGCCCTCCAACAGTCCGAGGGACAGTGAACTGGCCCCCTGTTTAAAAAGTTTGAGGACCCCTGCTAGAAGCTGGGTGCTGGTGGGACAAATTCTCCACCTGATAGCCCTTTGTGAAACATTTACTGTGGCTTGTGGCAAGAGCCTGGGAGCGCCTCCCAGCAAGTACTACTAGGACTTTGGACCAGAGAATTTCTACTTGGGCATTTACTGCCTTGCTGAGGGCCTTAACTGAAGCTACCCCTATGTCTGAAGGATATAAAATGATCTTGACACCTGAAATACCCATGGTGTCTTGGGTGATAGCAAAGAAATACTCTTATGGGATGGCAGTGTTCAGAAGAGTTCTATAGTAAAATAGAAATGGTTTATACAGAATCATCTGCCTAGGGACTACTAGGAGGAGATTTACAACCAGGGAGCCTCTGTTTCCCTTAGGACTGACTCTGGAACTATGTGAGGAGCTGCTGGGTTATACTGTCACATGCACAGTGCTCTATATGCAGCTCTGAACATCAGAATATTTTGTAAACTATTTACAAAATTTTTTTGTTTAAAATTACATATTTTGACTGGGTGCAGTGGCTCACATCTGTAATGACTGGGTGCAGTGGCTCACATCTGTAATCCTAGCACTATGGGAGGCCAGAGTGCTAAATAAAATTACCTATTCTGTTTTAAATTATATGTTTTAAAATATAAGTTTACAAAATAGTCTTTATGTGTTGGCCACCTCTTGGTAAAATTCTGTAATGAATATTTTGTAAATAAAGGTATATTTAGCTACCATTTCCCATTTTCCCTAAGTATGTTGACTTTAGGGGTAATGTTTGGGACATCCTATAGTTTGATGGCGAAGTAGAATGGGCATTTAAAATATTGATTGTCTAAAGCAAGGGGAGATAAAAGCACGTACAGCTGGCTTACTTGCCCTTGTGTGTGTGTGCTGACTCAACGTGAGTGGGACTAAAGGAGTACGTCCCCACTAGATTTTCCTATTTACTTACTTGGTCTGGGGAAGAGAGAGTGGGGGAAGATGCTTATATCACTGTGCAATTCTTGTCAAGTAAGGAATATGCTGGTATAGTGATTACACTTTTTTCTTTCTTTCTCACATCACCTCAGTTCTTGTGGGGTTTTTTTGGAGACAGTTTCACTATGTTGCCCTTGGTAGAGTTCTATGACATCACAATTCACAGCTACCTCAAACTCTTGGGCTTAAACAATTCTCTTGCCTCAGCCTCTCAAGCAGCTGGGACTACAGGTACCTGCCACAATGCCTGGCTACTTTTTGCTAAGTTGTCATGGTTGTTTAGTTGGCCGGGGCCAGATTCAAACCCACCAACTTTGGTGTACGTGGCTGGCTCTGTAACCAGTGCTATGGGTGCCGAGCCTCAGTTTCATGTTTTTATTTCCTCTACCTGATTTGGTGGTCCTAGGGCCAGGGCTGAAAATGCAACTTCCAGTAATAGGAAAGATTCCCAAGCTAGAAACAGTTAACTATGCATTTATTTAAACCTTATGTCAGAATTCCTACAGCCTGATGGAGGTGGGTTGTGCCTTTGCCCCATCTGACAAAATTGGGGCTAGGAATGAATACAGCTATATTGCCTGGTGGCAAAAATAGCCCACTAGTTCTGCAATTGTATAACTTACCCTATCTGAGTGGGCGTGGACTAAGGGAGAGGCAGTTACTAGACTAGTGCTGCTGCTTGCATAACAGACATTCTAATGTCCCTTAAAAACGTTATTCATTAATACAGACAAGAAAGAATATCAACTGAGGGTAAAGGAATAAGTAAATTGAGCCATGAATTCAGGGACAGCCCATATTAATTAACAATTTGAAAGAGGCTCAGAGCCAGAAATGACATTGTCTTTTTTACTTTTTAACTTTTTTTGTGAGACAGAGTCTCACTTTGTCACCCTTGGTAACGTGCCAGGGCTTCATAGCTCACAGCAACCTCAAACTCTTGGGCTCAAGTGATCCTCTTGCCTCATCTTCCCAACCACAACACCTGGCTATTTTTAGAGATGGGGTCTCGCTCTTGCTCAGGCTGGTCTTGAACCCGTGAGCTCAGGCAATCTACCCACTTCGGCCTCCCAGAGTGCTAGGATTACAGGTGCGAGCCACTGTGCCTGGCTGACATTGTTTTTTTTAGTTCAATTATATCAAATGTCTGAACCTCTCAAGATCAATGGAATATTGATACCAATATTATACCAATTATCAACCTCTCAAGATCAATGGAAGCCTGCAAATCTTGAGTGGCCTCAGCCTGGGAGACATATTTACACATTATGACAGTGATGCACTAATATAATTTTTTTTGTTTGAATTAGATTCTAGTAATGTGGAAATATTTTTTTTTTTTTTTTTTTTTTTTTTTTTTTTTTGAGACAGAGCCTCAAGCTGTCACCCTGGGTAGAGTGCTGTAGCGTCACTGCTCACAGCAACCTCCAACTCCTGGGCTCAAGCAAGTCTCCTGCCTCCGCCTCCCAAGTAGCTGGGACTACAGGTGCCGGCCACAACGCCTGGCTATTTTTTGGTTGCAGCCATCATTGTTGTTTTGTGGCCCGGGCTGGATTCGAACCCGCCAGCTCAAGTGTATGTGGCTGGTGCCTTAGCCGCTTGAGCCACAGGCACCGAGCCGCAATATCTTTTGAGTTGCACATCCTTTTAATGTAAGGGATCTGGGCTCAAAGACCAAGGGTAGACTGTGATATTATGAAATACATATTTGGTCTTCAACCCTGTTTCCTGGCATACAATTCCTAAAATCCTTAGAATCTCCAAAGTGATGATTTTTTTGAGGTTTGCACTGACTGATGGCTGGCAGCCCATAGGTAACTTCAGGATGAGGCTGGTCACCTGAAAGACCAAGGCAGGATTGGAAGACAGGGACTTTATCCCCAACCCCCTACTTCCAGGGAGAGGAAAGGAACCAAAGGTTAAGTTGATCATCCCCATGGCCAGTGGTTTACTTAATTGTGCCTATGTCATGATGCCTTCATAAAACTTAAGAGGACAGGGTTCGGGGAGCTTCTGGATAGTTTCACAGGTGGAGGGTCTTAGAGGATGGTGTGCCCACAGAGGGCATGGAAGCTCTACATCCCTAACCCTGTAGCCACCCTATGTATCTCTTCATCTGTATCCTTGGTGATATCCTATATAACAAACCAGTAGACGTAAGTATTTCTCTTGAGTTCTGAGAGCTGTTCTACCATATTAATTGAACCCAACGTGGAGGGGGTCATGGGACCGCCAGTTGACAGCTCATTAGTCAGAAGTTCCAGAAGCCTGGACTGATGTCTGAAGGTAGGAGATGGTCTTCTGGGACTGAGCCCTTGACCTATGGGATCTGATGCTATCTCTACATAGACAGTGTCAAAACTGAATTAAGGACACCCAGTTGTTGTCATTTCAGGGTTGATTGTTTACTTCCTTGTTGGGAGAAATCCCTACACATTTGGTTACAGTAGTCTTCTGGTTTTCTGTGTTGACTGTTGTGTCATGTAGAGCAGAGAAAAAACACTTTGAGTTTTTTCACCTTCAATAGAGAAAAAGGATGATTATCCTCACTGACTGAAAAAGAGGAGTGAGGACACAGGCCTATATATAGTATTTCAGTGTGAAGAAGTGGGTGCGGGGAAGTGAGGAAAAACCAGCAAGATTTGAGGAGCAGCCAAAGAGGTAGAAGGACAACCAGGAGAGAGGGGGAGTCATGGAAGCCAAAGGAAGCATTTTAGGAAGACGGATATAAAAAGTTGCTGATTAGTCAAGAAGGACAAGGTCTGGGATGTCACAACTAGACTTAGCAACATGAAGGTCAGTAGTGACTTGACAAGATCTATTTTGGTGAAGTTAACAGGATTGTGACCCTGACTAGAGTGAGTTCAAGAGAAAGGGATGGGAGGAACTGGAGAACATGAGTAGTACAGACAATTCTTTCTAAGAGTTTTGCTGTGAAGAAAAGCTGAGACTAGGGCCAGGTACAGTGGCTCATACCTGGAATTTTGGCATTCTGGAAGGCTGAGGTGGGAGGATTATTTGAGACTTTGTCTCAAAAAAAAAAAAAAAAGCAGAGACTAAGGGCAGAAACAAGAGGGGGTTGTAGGATTAAGAGTAGGTATGTGCTATATGTGTATGTATAATAAAAATAAATCACAGCATGTTAGATCCAACAGGTAGAAAACTGATGATGCAGGAAAGAAGGCAGTTGTTGGGTCAATGTCGTTGAGTAAGCAAAAGAAACAGGATCTAGCACACAAATAAAAGGGTGAATTAAAATCCTGGTTCTATCACTGACAATGTCTATGACTTGGGCAAGATTTGTTTTTCTCATAACAAGGTCTTACTCTGTTGCCTACGCTGGAGAGCAGTGCATGATCACCGCTCACTGCAGCCTCAAACTTCTGGGCTCAAGTAGTCCTCTTGCCTCAGCCTCCTGAGTAGCTGGAACCATAGGCATGGGCCACCATACCTGCCTAATTTATTCTATTTTGTGTCTCACTATGTTCTTCAGGCTGGTCTCTCTAATTCTTGGCCTCAAGTAATCCTCCCACGTAGGCCTTCTACAGTGCTAAGATTACAGGGCCCTCAGCCACCTCACCTGGCCTTGGCAAGATTCTTAAACTCTCTGAGCATTAGTTTTTTAACTTGTAAAGTGAGAATTTCCTGGAATTACTGAATTGTATAGTAGTGTTTCACTGACATCTTAAGTTATAATTTTCCTTAATACTCGTTGGCAGAATGAGATATAAAAATTTTGTTAAATTTGCCTTTTTCCAAGACAATAAATTCATATCTGGTATCTAATAGAAAGTAGTTAATGCTATAAAGCACACAGTCATACCCAAAATAAAGACAATTAATTATTGTAACATGGTATTATTTTAGTCCTTCATGTTGTATATTTTTGGAACGTGTGTTGGCAGAGAACAAACATGCCTTCCTCCCTGATATATTCTGACTTAATCCTTTTGTACCCTCTGTCTGATAGCTGATGGACACTCAAATACTATAGTCTCTATTGAGTTGTTTGCAGATGATTTGCAGAAATAGCAAGCAAGAAGAACAATAGCTAATGAAAAATGCTCAGAAAACAGGAAAGGTGAAAGGGGCTACCTTAGAAAGCATTATATTCCTATGACTGGAAGTGTTCAAACAAAATGTAGATGGTGCCCTATGTGCTCATGTACCTTAAGCCATGGGTGATTCAGTGCTTCATAAACAGTGATCCTTTCAGCTGGATCCAGCATCAGCATGCGACGAACTAGGTCTTTGGCACTTTCAGAGATATGGCTCCACTGCCTTGGATTCATCTGAGGAGGAAGAAAGGAAAATTATATAGTTATCTTTAGTGAGAAGTTAACATTTACTATTATTTACTACTCCTATCCTGTTTCAATGTGAATAAAATTTTCAGAGCTAAGAACAGAAATTTGATTCTAAAGGCTTGTTTTCTAATGAAGCAAAGGACAAATGCAATTCTTTTGTTGTTGTTCACTATATGATAATCTGCATCAGTTAATATTCCAAATATATGTTCTTGTTGCTATATGTTATAATGTTTTTAATAATTGAAGAATAGAATGTTCATGATTCTAGCTTCTTCTACCTTTAGATCCTTGACTAAAGAGATTAGAATATATTGATCTAGAAAGGACTAACATAATTTAAAAATTTTAAAGAAAGAAACATTTATTTATTTATTTTTTAATTTCTGTATTTTATTTTATTTTTTTTCAAGTAGAAAATTAATTTTTTTTTATTATTAAATCATAGCTGCGTACAAAATGAGGATCAGCAGTAATTGTGATCTATGTAAAGTTATTAATAGGAGATTTTGATCACTGTATTGCCAATTTTGGTATTTAGGAAAAGCATACTATTACCATAAGCCCAACAAAATCATCAATTTGCTTGAATATCATCCTTGGTGAAGTTACATTTGTCTCTCTTTTAGAGATGAGACAACTAAGCCACATGGTAAATTGACTAAAATCAAACAGAAAGAATTATGAGTTGTTCAAAAGATATAAGACTTATGAGAAAAGCTGTAGATCTGCGAGGAAAGAGCTAGAAGGCTCCTGGGGAAAAGGATATGTCTGAGAGCAGAAACAATAAAAAATTCAAAGAATGCTAGGGCTCTTGGGGTTGGGAAGGCAAATGGGAAAAGAAGTAGACAGTAGGGTCTTATTCCCTATGCAATGTATCAGGAAGCTGACCACTGGGAGTTATGTGAGATGCCTGATGCCAGGAGCTTCAAGCAAAGGCATGGCTTTAACAGGCAGAGAATCATGTTACCTCGGAAGGGAGAAAGATGGAGAATAAACTTCACAACAATTTAAAGCCTAATAAAATCACAGTACTTGCCTGTAGTACAAATGAATCATTACAATTTGGCCAAGGGCTAGGACTAGATATTCGGCTCTGGCTAATGTGAGGCTTTACACTTGTAGATAGAGAGTGAAAAGTGTCTCCATGTTAGGGATAGCTCTTAAAGTTGAAGGTTGTTCTTTTTTTTTTTTTTTTTTTTAATAACAGAATTTCAAACGGTAGCTACTTCTGTTTGTGAAATCCCTTTAAAAGGAAAGCCATGAAACTGTTTAAATATTGTGATCCTAATGAAATTGTGGTCAACTGACCAGTCTGAAAAAAGAAGTAAGTATTAAAATATTAAATAATTAGATAGGGCTTAGATAGCCTTCTTTCTTCTTCCCCATCTTGGAGCTGCTTATGTGCTCTTTCCTTTCTTCCCTTTCCTTCCCTTTCCTTCCTTCCCCTTCCTTCCTTCTCCTTCCTTCCTTCCTTCCTTCCTTCCTTCCTTCCTTCCTTCCTTCCTTCCTTCCTTCCTTCCTTCCAGAGTCTCCCTCTGTCACCCTTGGTAGAGTGCCATAGTGTCATAGCTCACAGCAGCCCCAGATCATCTTGCCTAGCTGGGACTACAGGTGCCAGCCACAATGCCTGGCTAGTTTTTCTACTTTTAGTAGAGATAAGGTCTCGCTCTTGCTCAGGCTTGTCGGTCTTGAACTCCTGAGCTCAAGCAATCCACCATCCTTGGCCTCCCAGAGTATTAGGGCTACAGGTATGAACTACTGCTCCTGGCCTGATGTGCTCTTTAAAGTATGAATGATTTTTCTTTGGTAAAGGGGTTCAGAAATTATCTGAACGTGGTGGTAAGATTTCTGATGTGAGTAGAGGTTTAGAAGGATACTTCCCCCTCCCCCCACTGTCCTTTTTATGACGGAGCCCAATACAGGGCTTTGTCTTCCTTTGGCTGAGTGAGAAGAGTAGTCAAAATTAATTGGGGAGGTTGATTCTATAAGGGAGAATAAATTAGGGGTATAAAACAATCTCATTTATTTGAATACCAAAGTCACGATTTAGGATCTTGCTATACAGATACTAACTGGCTACTTGTAACAATGATGTAAGATGACATTGCATCTTTTATATATAGTTTGGGAAATATATCTTTGTCCTTTATTAAAAAATTGAGGTTAAGTATAGCATATACTTCAACTAAACAGCATTCTCTGTGACATCAACATTAAAAGATTAAGTAAGCTAGCAAAAGAGAGTTTAAAATATTAAAGTCACTTAAGACCAATAGCAGTTTATAAACTATGGAAATTAATTAATTAATTAATTAATTTTTTATGTTTTGAGACAGAGTCTCATTATGTTGCTCTTGGTAGAGTGCTGTGGCATCACAGCTCACAGCAACCTCAAACTCTTGGGCTTAAGCGATTCTCTTGCCTCAGCCTCCTGAGTAGCTGGGACTACAGGCACCTGCCACAACACCCAGCTATTTTTTTTTTTTTTTTTTTATTGTAGTTGTCATTGTTTTTTCAGCAAGCCTGGGCCAGGCTTGAACCTGCCAGCCTCGGTGTATGTGGCTGGTGCCCTACTCACTGAGCTATGGTTTATGGCCAAGCCATAAACTATGACAATTTAAATGTACTACATTTAAAAGGTCTCGTCCAACTTGTCTTGAAATCAAGGATCTTGTTAATAGTTCTTCTGTTAAAAATCAGGGTGGTGAAATGATTATTTTAAGATCTGCTTTAAAAAAATCCATTATAGTAATATGTGGAATATTGGCCATATGTTAACTATGAATGATAGGGGTTTACCATACTATTCTCTCTACTGTTTTTATCTGTTTGAAATTTTCCATAACAAAATAAAAAAGAAATGCTGACAGAATCATCATAGATGGCACTAAGTTGTTGAAAACCTGAGCCTTTTGTAAGGAAAGCCATGAAGATAAATTAGAGGTGAGGTTAGCCAAGTAAAGGAGTAAATAAGTTATTAACCTCAAAGCTTCATATGCCAGGTACAGAAATTATGATATAGCTGCCACTATCCAATCCATCTGACTTAACTATAATACTAGGAATAGGGAATTTTTATATGATTTAATTTTTGGACATGTGTGAACAGTCCAAGATTCTTACCAAGAAACAAAAATAACTATTCAATGTTTTAAAAATAGACAAAATCAAATACCAGAAGCTGTTGGAATGAAGCACATTGTCTTGGAAACCAGGAAGTTAGCAACTGAACAAACACAAAGGAAAAATTCTATTATTAGCAAATACTTATAACTCAAAAGGGCAGGTGGAAGATTTTATTATATGGTACCTCAGTTACAAGTTGCTGTGAGGATTAAATCAGTTAATATAAGTAAAGTGCTTAGAACAGTTCCTGGCACAGAATAAGTGCTATGTCTGAGTTAGCTATCAT
Source organism: Loris lydekkerianus (assembly GCA_963574355.1). NCBI lineage: Eukaryota > Metazoa > Chordata > Mammalia > Primates > Lorisidae > Loris > Loris lydekkerianus. The sequence continues at coordinate 44,555 of CAUYPK010089827.1, read as the reverse complement.
TATTGCTAGTATTATTATACTGAGTTTCTTTTCATAAGTTAGTATCTGTAATTCCACTTGGCAAAATTCAACCAGAAAGTCTTGGCTATGCATTCCAAATAGACATTCACAATTTCCAAGGATTGAAGGGGATGACTACTTACAAGCAGTTTTGTGAGATACTAAGTTATTTTGAAAGTATTGATTTTATTCCGGAGAGGCCAACTGACTCTAAGAGAAGAAAAAAAACCTGTACTGAAAACATTCTTCTCCATTAACAGTTTTTGCATACATCTTGAACCAAATAAAACGAAAGATAAACTGGTACGCACTTATCAGCTGATGGCACACAAGGCAAACAAACAAAAGTATACACCATTTTCGTCTCTACAAGATTTACTTATGGCTTAAAAGATAGGCTGAAACTCTGAAAGTACTTTACCTTTCTTTTTTTCCCAAGTCCCATAAAAATTCTAACATTAATGAGGAATTGAAAAGAAATCATTAGGGGCCTCACAGTCTTGGAGTCCAGTGTGACATAAACCTCATTTTATGTTGCCAGGCATCGCTGAAAATGAAACAGTGATTCGGTTGAATAGAAAGTATGAATTTCAGTAACAGTGGGAGGAAAAAGAATTTCCCCAACATAAACTGCCTTGACCTGATATACAGACAACCCCTCCCTCATGCTTAGCCTCCTAGTCCCTGCCACCTATACATGGTGGTATAGAGCAAAGAATTATTAGAAGAGGTGGGGTAGTGAAATCAATCTTAAGCTTATTTATTTCCAAGGTCTGTGATAGTACATGAAATTTCCAAGACAATGTAGCCAAACAAGAATACAAACGTTTAAGTTACATCAGAATGCCTCTATACTGTATTATGAAATGCAATTGTGATTTGATGTTTCAGTTTATCCTGGAATGTAAACAAGCTAAGTTTTTCCAGCTATGCTAGCATAAATTTAAAATTAAAATGGATGAAATTTCCATTTCAATGTTACATATTAAGAAAAAAAACGACCTTCACTCCCTCCCTCCCTTCCTTCCTTTCTCATTTTTTGAGACAGAGTCTTACTCCATTGCCCCAGGCTAGAGTGCCATGGCTAATAGCAACCTCAAACTTCTGGGCTCAAGTGATCCTCCTGCCTCAGCCTCCCGAGTAGCTGGGACTACAGGACTTGTACAACACCCGGCTAACTTTTCTATTTTTGTAAAGAAAGGGTTTTACTCTTGCTCAGGCTGGTCTTGAACTCCTGAGCTCATTCAATCCACCAAGCAAAAACCTTTGAAAACTAAGCCCAAATTCTCAAATTACTCAAAGAAGGGCCATAAGAGTTTTCTTCATCTGGGTAATATAGTTCAGCTGACAGCAACTCTGAAATTGACTTAAGGCCTATGTTGCCTAACAAGGGTACTGGGTCAATGATGGAAGCAAAGACCTCTTCTCTGTTTGGGCAAGTTCATGGCAGTCAATCAGTTAGCAAAGACAGACAGTAATTTTAAAAAGCATTTTTCAGAATAATTTAGTCTCAATGGAAAAATAAAGACATTCATAATACACTACCTTATATTTTCCTTTAATAATGCCTTCAAACAATCTTTCCTTGGTTCCGTAAAAAGGCAAACAACCACTGAGCAGGATAAAAAGAATCACGCCGCACCCCCAGACATCTACAGGCTTTCCATAAGGCTCTCTTTTAACCACTTCTGGGGCCATAAAGTGAGGTGTTCCAACGCGTCCTACATTTAAAACAACAACATCATTAAGGAAAATTGTTTACATAAAATGAAGTTTTCTACTTGAAAGCTGAAAATAATGGAACAATCACAAACTGAACAAAAAGTATGCCAATATTCTCTTACCACCTCTCCCTTCCCCATAAAGTCATGCTCACAGGAGGAAAAAAAGTATGTCCCCAATCACCTTTTGAAAATATTGAGCCCAAGATAGGTACTATGTCTTATTGAACTTTCCCTGTTGAACTTCTGCACACTACACAGTAGGTATTTACATACTTCTTGCTTCAAGAATAAGTTTAAATTTATTAATTTTCACATGTTTGAAGGTCACTAAAAATATAGATTTGGGGCATGTGTTAGTGTCAGCAGGCAAGGTTTATAGCTGCTCAGGAAAAGAGTTGGGAGGCCTGCCCTGAGCAGGGGCAGAGGCAGGGAGAGGAATGAAAAAGAAATCTGTGGAAACAAGATTGCTTTGGACTGCCAAATGGAAATTTCCCTAGTGAAACCTAATGCTGAGGACTGTTGTTTGGAATATGTACAGTAGAGCCTCCATAGTTGACCACCTCCCTACATTGACCACCTTCTTAAGTTGATCTAATTTTTATAGACTGGACATGCACCACATGTACATATCAGTATAGCAGGCCTAGTTTCTTATGTTGACCACCTTGGTATGTTGACCAGTTTGTTACAGTCCCTTGGATAGTCAACTTACAGAGCTTCTACTGTATTTGAATCTGAAATCCTATTCAGTTGATTTTATGGATTGTAGCAATTAACAATGGTCAGGAATGTTTTATTATAATATGAATTTTTGGTTTCCTCCTAATATTAATGTTTGAAGAGAGAAGGAGGGCAAATATATGGCATAAACCAAAAAATCATGAAGCTCCTTCCATTTAGTCCGCTTTGATCTTTTGTTTCTCTCTCAAAAACTAGCTTTCTAGAAGGAATCTGTTATCAGTTGTTTACACATTAGTAACAATCTTTAATTCAATATCTTAAAAGGAGTTTTTCCATCTATTGTGGTATGAAAGGCTTATACCCTATAGGGAAATTATTATGGGATGGGGCACTGCCCATGAGACTTGGCAGCTCTTCTAGATGTATGCAGGCCCAACACTTTCCCTTAATCCCTCTTATCTCTCTCTACTCTCTTTCATCATACTGAGTCCAAGATAATTTTTATTTCAAGATTGTATAATATCTTATCTAGAGCTCAGAACTGTGGTTCAAAGTTTTATTTTATTTATTTATGTATTTATATGTGTATTTATTTGGTAGAGATGAGGTCTCACTATGTTACTCTGGCTAGTCTTAAACTCTTGGCCTTAAGTAATTCTCTGGCCTCAAGTAATCCTCTTGCCTCAGCCTCTCAAAAGTGCTAGGATTACAGGGATCAGCCACTGTGCCAGTCAGTTTGGAGTTTTAAAAGGACTTTAGAGATCTTCTGCTCCAGCTAGACTAGACAGCATGTGACATTAAATTCTTTTAGTGATTATCAAACTCAGTTGGAATGGAGAGGGACAAAGGAGCTGTTGTAGCTTATGTATCGGGGATGTACCTTTGCTATAGATCATTATGGTTTCCTTCCCCTACAGAAGAAGAGATCAAATTCAGGGTTCTGATAGTGAAAATATTTTCATTTAAAATGTATAATAGGTCAACAAAAACTACTGGTTAGAAGAACCTGACTAGAGAAATGTTTTTATTTTTGTATTATGCTATTTTGCTTCCTCAGGTAATATGTATAAAGAAGCTGAAGTGATGGGAGCTAAGCCTCCTACTTTCATTAACAGACTGGACAAGGAGGATTAGGCTTGGTCCGATGGACAGTAGGGGAAAATAGGGCAAGAACTCAGGGTACCATTCAGGGCACTGGTACTAGAGTAGCAACGAGGTGCCTGCAGATGGTTTGGATGATGCTTTGAAGTCAACTTGATTCCTACCACTTCCTATGTAAAGAGCCAAGCAACTCAAAATGGGGACCTTACATTGGAAATAACTAGAGCCACCATGGCCAGTCCCAGCCATCCTGAGGAGGTTCTATTTACCTGGATAAAAGACTACCTAGTTCTGAAGAATCACTGTTCATTCTTGGGAAAGATGCATGCCTTTTGGTTCAAGAATTTGCTCATAGATGATAGGGCAAAAAACCTTGTTAGACAGAATACATAGGAATGCTCTTTTTATTTCATGTACATCAGTAGATTGTGAAAAGGAGTGGAGTAATCTTTCACATACACTGACTTCCTCAAATTCCTTGTTTTTGCTGTTAAACTATTTTTCCTTTTTTGTGACCACTTGACTTTCATGACTTTGACCACAAAATTCTAAGAACAGGAAAGTAATTACTAAACCAAATTAAATATCACTGTTTTAATAGTTCAGATATATATTTAAATATTACATTTTGATAATATAATAAAAGCTTCCTATCTATAACCTCAGGGAGGGAGTTGTTCTGAAAAGATACACTTTCAATACTTTAGGATTTGAATCTCTAGGTACACAATGATTTTTACTTTAATAACTTTATATGGTTATCTTTCTACAGTTTCCTGACTTCTTTTACACAGAATGCTGCACATAAGTTAACCTTTTCTTGATGACTCAGAGTTGTCATTGTGGATCTCAATGAGAAAACTACGTTACAGAACAGAAAGCACCGTCAGGAAGTTCAGAGGTACGTAAAGGTTGCTTTCTTTGATATTAAAAGGCTGCTGTGTGTTCCAAGTTTTGATTGCTCAATATATATTTTTTCTGTCAGGCTTTCTTTTCTTTCCTCTCACTATGCTTACTTCAGTCCTGGCTTCTCTTAATTTATTGTTTATAATCTGTTATTAACTGGAGGCTAATTAGTAATGAGATTATTTCACTTGATAGCAATTTGCTAAGTGCTTGCTAGGTCCTAGACACTGTCATAGGTGCTGTGGACACAGAGATAAGCCATGATGCCCCTTGTCCTTACAAATCTCAGTCTTTGATATGATTATAAGTCCCCATAGCCAATACTACCCAGAGGTATGTAGCCCAGATAGTAATATGGAAGAGAAGTAGTGGGGTTACTTAATTTGGAATGGTGAAGATCAGACTGCTTTTAAGAAGAGCTTTATTAGCTCAGCCTTTAAGAACAGTAGGAGTTAATCAGATAAACAAAAGGTATTCTAACTAGAGGAAGAAGGAACATAGATCTATATAATTTTATAAAAAGTGGGAGCAAGTCACCCTCAAAAAGAGTATCTTAGATGACCAATTGAGAGGACCACGAATTTTTATTTTTTTGAGAAAGAGTCTCAGTTTGTCACCCTTGGTAGAGTGCTGTAGCATCATAGCTCACAGCAACCTCAAACTCTTAGGCTCAAGTGATTCTCTTGCCTCAGCCTCCTCAGCAGAGCAGTTAGGACTACAGGTGTCCACCACAATGTCTAGCTATTTTTAGAGATGAGGTCTTACTCTTGCTCAGGCTGGTCTCAGACTCCTGAGCTCAGGTGATCTACCCACCTGGGCCTTCAAGGTGCTAAGATTATAGGTGTGAGCCACTACACCCAGCCATAAATGGGTTTTTGAAGGTAGGAATAGTTTTGATGCTAATATAATTATTTTCTAGGTTTTGAGTTGTATTCTGGATAAGTGAATTTTCCAAATAGCTGAGTTTCAGGTAAGGGAAGTATAAATATATTTAAATAGTTTTTACTGTATGAAACATACACAGGAGAGAATTTCTTTCTATTTGTAGGACTGGAGGTTCAAAGATTCCAACTGACAGGAAAATAGCTTTTTGTTTTAAAGTTGATAAATATTAGCAAAATTTCAAAAGTACCTTAAACAGTAGGAAAGCTTTTTCTAAGAGAAATAATTTATCCCTTTCTACTTATATTATTTTTTAAAACATTGTAATACTTAGAGTTACTTCAAGAATATTAAGAAAAGGTATTAACATATGACAAAATTTTGACCATCAGGAAGTATTTTAATTCTAGAAGCACAGAGAGAAATAAATTTTGAATAAATGACACACTGGGGGGTTCAAAATTAGCTTTAAAAATATACAACTTGGGGGAAAGGTTCATGGACTTTAGAAAAATAGATTAACACAGAGAAAATGTCCAAGTAAATCTGATGAATATATTTCCCCCCTTTAATCAAGCGGCACAATAAAATACAAAGCCCATGACATTCTGAATACTAACAGGCTGCACATCTAAAGCAACAGAAACAAAGTCATTAAGTATGGCCAGTATATATATAACATACAAAAGGAATTCCTTTCATCTCATTAACCTTGGGGAAGTGATCAGAAATTATTTGTTATAATTGTGTATCCGTAACACATGGGTGATTTGTATAAATAAATACCAGATTTGAGAGGGAGTTTAACAGCAACATTTGTTTAAAAAAAAAAAAAGAACGATTCAGGATTTACAGTTGATTGCAAGATCAACAGGAGCCAGTAGTGTCATGTTCAGTTCCAGCACTGTCCTTTGTGGACAGTGAAGAGATTCTGAACCAGTTTATATGAAGAATGGCTCAATTAACCTAGGGAAGTTAATTTGGATAAAACTTAGGGGGACATGGTAGCTGTCTTCAAATATTTGCATGGTGATCATGTGGAAGGAGGACAATTGTTCAAAGTGGCTTCAAAATAGAATTAGGACAGCTGGGTGAAAGTTACAAAAAGACTTTTAAATACTTAAGTAGTTTTCTGAAAATGAAATGAACTATACTAGGACATAGTAAATACTCTTCCACCTGAGGAATTAAACCAGAGCTCAACCTTTTGTTGGGACTACTGGAGAATTCAGTCATTAGTTATAAGACTGGAGAAGTTAAAACTCCCTTGGAATCCTGAGAGTCCATGATTCTGTGAATTAAACTGTGCTTTACTACCTGACCCTTTGGTCAGTCTTCTAATCACCAACAGAAAGTTCTGAATTAAGGAAAACAAACTGGCATTCTTTGAAACTATATTCAACTTCCAGTTTTGCATGTTATTGGAAACAATTTGCTGGAAAAGAATGTGAAACTAGAAGAAAACTTGAACATAATTTAATTTTTGAAGGCAATCTGGTGAAAAAATGACCTATGGCTCATTTTTCAGAAGGTAGCCTATTTTATTACTACTTAGTGTTCTAGCTACAATGAACTAAGTTATATGGAATGTTCTGGGCAACAGATCATTGTTTTGATATTTATCATCTGTCAGATATTTGAATTTAACATAAGCATTTTTAAAAGATGGCAGGTTTTAAAAGGTTCTGCTGATATTTTTCATAGTTTTCCTCTTTGTGAAGGTTGGCAGTACTTGGTGATAGAAAAGAGAAAGCACTGACCAGAAGACTAATGGTTTGTAGAATGGGGAACTAAGTAATTTTCAAAACTAGGGAATAGAACTAAAAACAGGGCAGCATTCTGAACTGGAGTTTATTGTAAAGAATAAATAAAAAAACAAAGGCAGTATTTGAATCTGTAATTAGCATCTACCTCTGTGCACTGGTAAAGAAAGTTCCTACTTTAACTTTTTTCTTCTTTTTCTTCTGGCATGGGAACTTAAAATTATGTTTTGCTTTAGCTAATAATAAAATCAGCCTGCATTCATATATGTTTGTTCTTTGCAAATAAAAACATAGATTTGTAGCTTAAACAGATTCTTTGAAAAATGGAAAAAGGAAAACAGAATGAAATTAAAAATTAGCTATCAATGTTTACTTAGAAATGGCTAACCCACACATTTTAGATTTTACTTCATTTGGACAATTCAGCTTTTAAAAGCTCTATGTCCTAAATGTTATCTTCTTTGAACATAATTTTAAATCTCTTTATATAGGGCCCCTTCCCTTAAATGCTGGAGCTACAAAGAGTAAAAAGACAGAGGTTAGCTGGGAACTGCAGTTAAGGCAATTTGAGACTAATTGGGGCAATATAACAAGACCTCGTCTCTATTTCCCAAAAGACAAGTCTTTCCTTAAGGGACTAAAGTTCTAGTTATGATCACACAGTTGTTAAATTCAAAACTATCTGATGGTGCTTTTTGGGGGTGGAATGAGGTATGAAATACTGAGGTTGGGTCAATATTTAGCTTGAAAGTTTTACACCAGCCTGAAAGTGACCAGGTTTTGAAGGAAGCTTTTTAAAAAGTGGTCTTACCTCCAGCTACAAGTCCAGATTCCCCTAATTGAATAGCTACCCCAAAACCCCCAAGTTTAACAGGTGCTGAGTTTTCTTTTGAGGCGAGGAGAACACAGTGGGGCTGAAAAGAAAAACAGACAAAAAATAAGCCCAAAGATAAACTGAAAATGAAAAATTCAGTTTAGACAAAATTAAATAACATGACAATATAGTAACACATTAGGAACTTCTGATTACTTAGATGTTTGAATTATTTGCCCTATTCTCACTTTTGGATGATTTCTCCAAAGACAGATCTGTTCCATCCAATATTTTCAGGAATTATTTGCTAAGAATTACTCAGAAAGCATGGATCTTTAAGAAATATAGATAGATACATTTTCTGCCCATAAGAAGGACAGAATTTCTGTATTTCTGCCTTTTTATGCAATATTTTCTTTCTTTTTTCTTTTTTCTTTTTGAGTTTCTGTCACCCTGGGTAGAATGCTGTGGATTATAGGTGTGAACTACCACTCCTGGCCCCTTTTATGCATTATTTTCTTTCTGTTAGTGATCATTTAGATTTAAGAAAAATTTTACACTTCCTGCCAATATGTCTCTCGAAACCTCTGTCTTTACCTATAGAGCCATTATATTTTGGCCCTTGGAAGATACTAATGACCCTTTGTCCACCCTTCCCATCCATTTTTCTTTATACATTCTACCCCTAAGTAAAGGAGTACTAAATGGATGGGTCAGATTTAATGACTTCAGTTGTATCTTGCTCCCAGGGAATTCATTGCTCTCCCTGGGCATGTCATTTCTCTGGACACGTCTTTCCTCTTTGTAGAAGTGGGAAGTGGGAAGGGAGAAAGGAGAAGGGGAAAGGAGCCCACTTGGCTGGCCCCTAGTCCAGGGCAAAGATATCCTCCCCACGGTGTAGCCTATTAGACTAAGTATCACAAGCTTTGTTATAATAATGAAGGTTTCTTTGTCAAACCATGACCTCTACATCCGTCTCATTCTGGGGTCTTGTTGAGGCTGGTGTCAGGGGCTTTTGGTCTCTGCTCAAATACTATGGTCCCCAATATGACTAACACTATCTGATCTGGTCTCAAAATGGGCGAGTGAAAAAGATAAGCCTCTTTAGGCACAGAAAACAAAAGTATTTTTTCTTTTCTCCTATACTTTTGTCATTCATAAAATGACACAGTTTTAGATCAGTTTTAGCCAACATGGTAATGGGTATGAAAAAAAAAAGTGTGCAATAAAACTGAGCTGGTGCTACCAGAGAGATAGATTTTTGATGATGATACACAGAAGCAGAAGGGACCGTTAACTTTGCATAGTGAAAGAGAATGAGGATTCTATTTAGGAAGTAATTCTTTCTGTCTAAAGAAGTTTAAAAACCTTTATAGTACAGTCTAGTGCAGTGGTTCTCAACCTGTGGGTCGAGACCCATAGGAACTGTATTAAAGGGTCACAGCATTAGGAAGGTTGAGAACCACTCGTCTAGTAGAAAGAGAGATGAGCTCTCAAATGTAAGTGTGTATGACTATGTGAAAGTGAGATAAAGAGAGAAGGAAGCAAATGTACAAATGAGCAGTGAATAAACTATGAGATGACACCAAAGTAGCAAGAAGAGTGTATGGGAGAGCAAGTAAATCTCTACAGAAATTCACTGATAAAGACTGCTCTCAGTAAGAACTTCCAGCTGGTTCAAAGAGAGATCAATGACAGCAGACTGAATAAAAGGAGTACCCCTAGCATAATTCTAGTGTGGGACACAGCAAGCGAATGAGCCTAGAAAAGGAAGGGCATGACACAGAAGAAAATACAAACTGGACCCAAACAAAGTCACAAGGTCTCCTGGCCATGCCTCTGCGTGTGTTTTTATTACTTAGGAAAGAGAAGTAAGCAGAAGCTTTAATTGGAAGCCAAATTGGAATGTATGCCTTTTATAGTTTGTTGACTATATTTATGCTTAAATTCGTGTTATTATGAAATCTATGTAATTCTCATCAGTGTAGATGTAGTCATTCTCAATAAAGCCTTAAGTGAGATAAATGATAAAATTTGGACTTAAGATAGAAAATAAAGAAACCTGTAAATATGAAGTAATACAGTATAAAGCCTGGTAGTGCTAAGTGTCATGAGGTAACATTAATTTGGTGAAGAGGTAAATGATATATTAATAGGTTTGGGGGCTGGGAAGCTGCTATTTTAATTGCAGGGGTGGATGTCAGAGGAGGCCTCTCTAATGGGGTACTATCTGAATAGAGAACCAGAACGAAGTGAAACAGCAAGTTCTAGGCAGGAAGGATAGTCGATACAAAAGTACAGAGGTATGAGGAGTTGGTATGTTTAGAGAATTGGAAGGAAGCCAGTGCGTCTGGAAGAGAATGAGCAGGGGGGAAGAGTGGCAGGAAATGTGATCTAAGAGATGTTCAAAGGTCTGGGACCATGGCGGGCTGAGATGGGAAACCACTAGAACTTTTTTTTTTTTTTTTTTTTAAGACAGAGTCTCACTTTGTAGCCTTCAGTAGAGTGCTGAAGCATCACAGCTTACAGCAACCTCAAACTCTTGGGGATTAAGCAATTCTCTTGCCTCAGTCTCCTGAGTAGCCGGGACTACAGGCGCCCACCACAACGCCTGGCTATTTTTAGAGATGAGATCTCGCTCTGGCCCGGGCTGGTCTTGAACCTGTGAGCTTAGGCATTCTACCTGCCTCAGCCTCCCTGAGTGCTAGGACTACAGGCGTGAGTCACTGCGCCCAGCCCACTAGAAAGTTTTGAATAGGGGAGAACTATAGTCAGTTTTAGGTTTTGAAAGGATCACTCTGGCTTCTGTGTGAAGAGATTGCAGGAGCACAAGCATGGAAGAAAGGAGACCAGTTAGGTTACTGTAGTTGACTGGGCAAGAGAAGATTGTGGCTTGGACTAGCCTAGAGTGATAGAAGCAGAGAAGCTGAGAGGTGCTCAAATTCTATTTATGTTCTGAAGGAAGGTAAAGCTGACAAGAATTGTTGCTGAATATGGGTGTGACAGAGAAACAAGTTAAGTATGATAATTAGGTTTTGTTCTGAGCAACTTAGTAAAAATAAAGATGCCATTTACTGAAATGAGGAACACTAGGGGAAGAGTTCGTATGGGGGATCAAGGATTTGGTTTAATATATATTGAGTGTAAGATCTCATAAGATGGGGTAAAAGAGAGGCTGGGATTAGAGGTGTAAATTTGGGAATCAACAACATGTAAATGGTATTTATAGCCAAGGTAATGAATGCAATCACTTAGGATATGACTGCTGATAGAGACAAGAAAAGTCAGAGGATTGAGCCCTGGTACACATGATATTTGAGGTCAGGAAGATGAGAACAATCTAGCAAAGGAAAGAGACTGTGAAGCAGGAAGAAAAATCAGAATTTGATATCCAGAAGCCAAGTGAAGAAACTTTTCCAGGTAGGAATAATTACTAGTGATATTGTTACTAAGGTCATTGAAAATGAGAACTGACCATTAAATCTGACAACTTGGAAGTCATTGGTGACCTTGATAAGAGTGGCTTTAGTGGTATAATGTAGAGAAAACCCCCATTGGACCAGCTTCATGAACAAATGGGAAGAGAAGATATAGAGACAGTACATACAGATATCTTTTAAAGTTTTCCTATACTAAAAATGGAGAAATGGGATATAGCAAGAAGAAAATATAGCTGAGGATGTTTCTTTTTTTAACATTTACAATTGGAGAAAATAGATTAATAAACCTCCATGTACCTATCATCCAGCTTTAGCAATTATCAACACTCTGCCATTGTTGTTTCACGTATACCCTAGCATTTACTACATCTTTTTTTGCTGAAATATTTTAAAACAAGTCATATAATTTACTGTTAAAGAGTTCAGTATTTCTGATAGAGGACTTAAAGTTAATATTATCATATCCAATTAAATGAGCAATAATTCTTTAGTAGTTGCAAAGCAAACAGTGGGGTCAGGAACTGACCTTGAGGAAGAGATTTATCCACATCTGGTTAAGGTGGATAACCAAACATGCAAAAACAAACTGTTGGTGGGGTCAGTTAATAACATTAAGTACTTAGTCCACATTCAATTTTCCTTGACTATCTTAAAAATATCTTTTTACAGATAGTTACAGATGAGATCCAAGGTTCACACATTATATTTCATAGTGTTATCTCTTAAGTCTCACATACTCTAACAGATCCCCCTTCTTTGTGCCTTTTTTTCAATATTCATCCCATTGATTTGTTAAAATAGTACATAAATTTCCCTGCAGAAATTTTCACAATCTATACTTGGCTAACGGTAGCCACATGGTGTCACTTTAATTATTCTCCTGTATTTCCTGTTAATTGATAGGTAAATGTAGAATCTTGATTATATTTGGATTCAGTTTTAGTTTTATGCACTAGTACTTCACAGGTAGTGTGTTGGATTGCATTGGGGAGAACATAACGTCTGGATGTCCTATTTTCAGTGACGGGATTGAGCAGTGGGTTCAGTTATTATCTGTCTGACTCATCATTGTAAGATTTGTCATCAATTTTTCACTCAGTGATGTTAGCAGACACTGATACCTAGGTCTATAAGTAGGGATTCCAAAATGTAGGTTTTCCTCAACATTTTGTTATGAAAACTATCAAACATACAGAAAATTGAAAGACGAATATAGTAAATAGCCATATATTCACCACTTAGATTCTATAATTAACATTTTGCTACATTTGCTTTATCAAATATTTATTTATTTATTTATTTATTTATTGAGACAGAGCCTTAAGCTGTTGCCCTGGGTAGAGTGCTATGGCATCACAGCTCACAGCAACCTCCAACTCCTGGGCTCAAGTGATTCTCCTGCCTCCACCTCCCACGTAGCTGGGACTACAGGCACCTGTCACAACGCCCGGCTATATTTTGGTTGTAGCCGTCATTGTTGGTTGGCGGGCCCAGGCTGGATTCAAACCTGCCAGCTCAGGTATATGTGGCTGGCGTTTTAGCCACAGACACCGAGCCTATCAAATATCTATTTATCTCCACAATCTGTCTTTTTACTACACTTCAGCACACATATCATTGGAATTTAATATCTGTTTAAAATTATGTTTATTTAAGGTAAAAATTTACATACTGTGAAATGCCCAAGAGTACCATTAGAGTTCTGATGAACTGCACATAATCTGTGTAAATCCCTATGAAAATATTATTATTCAGAAACCTTCCCTATCTCCTTCCCATACATTCAGCCTCTGTGGCCATTCTAGCCACCAACCCTGTGCAAATCACTGCTCTGATATTCTTGCACCACAGGTTTGTTTTGCCTATCTTAGAACTTCATACACATAAAACCATACAGTATGTACTCTTTTATATAAGGGTTCTTTAGTGAGCATGTTTCTGAGATGCAGCCACTTTGCTGTGATCAGTACTTCATTTCTTTTTAATGTTATGTATTTCATGTATGAATATATCAGTTTGCCCATTCTCCTGTTCAATAGACATTTGGGCTATTTCTAGTTTGGATGCTATGAGTAAAATTGTGATGAACTATTTGCAGAATACCAAGCTGGTTTCTAAGTTACCTTCAGATGTGACCAATAAAGGGCTTTATTTGTGTGTGTATTTATTATGAATTTACAGATTTTTATATATTTGATGTGCCTTTGTGTGCCAATTTCTGCCTTTAAAAATTTTGATGCTCAAATTATCTCCTTTTTAGCCATTGGGTACCCTTTTAAGTCTGCAAGCCTCTAGGAGTCTGATAATTTCCTTGTTTTCAGATTCAGGATGATCTCTCAGGTTTGTCTTATTCATTTCTTATCCCAGATCTGAAACCAGCCATTTATTCAAGCAGCTCCATTTCTTTTTAGTGGGAAAAGATATTTAAATCCACTCTATGGGTACTAGGCATATTATTACCACTGGGTTATTATTACTTCAATTTTTCAATGGATAGAGCTGAAAAATATGTTTTTTTATTGATACTGATGTCTCTTCCTATTAAATTATAGAATTTTTACTTTACTTCTTTGATTTGGCAAGCACACTGTACCCTTGAACAACATAGGCTTGAAATGCACAGGTTCGCTTGTATGTGAACTTTTTTTTTTAAGAGACAGATAAATAATGTGAGACTATAAAAGTTTCACTTTATTGCCCACGGTAGAGTGCCATGGCATCACAGCTCAGAGCAACCTCCAGCTGTTGGGCTTAGGCAATTCTCTTACCTCAGCCTCCCAAGTAGCTGGGACTACAGGTGCCCATCATGATGCCTGGCTATTTTTTTTGTTGCTTTTTGGCCAGGGCAGGGTTTGAACCCACCACACTTGGTATATGGGGCCGACAGCCTACTCACTGTTCCACAGGCGCTACCCTGTATGTGAACTTTTTTCAATAAATGTATTAAAAATTTTTTGAAATTTGTAACAGTTCGACAAAACTCACAGATGAACCATGTAGCCTAGAAATATTTTTAAAATTAAGAAAAAGGTATGTCATGAATGCATAAAATATATATATTGCCATAAAATAAATATGCATCTATTATAAAAGGTTGAAATTTATCAAAACTTACACATATGAACACAGACTACACATGATGTCATTCACAGTTGGAAAAAAATATGAACAACCCTAAAGATCTTGCATTAAATCATAACTGTAAAAAATAACTGTAGTACATAATATACTAAGGTAATAATTTCATGGCCACCTCCTATTGCTTTTGCAGTGAGCTCAAGTATTGTGTGTGTGTGTGTTTTTTTTTTATAGAGACAAAGTCTCACTTTATTTATTGCCTTCAGTACAGTGCCGTGGCATCACAGCTCACAGCAACTTCCAACTCCTGGGCTTAGGTGATTCTCTTGCCTCAGCCTCCCAAGTAGCTGGGACTACAGGCATCCCCACAATGCCTGGCTATTTTTGTTGTTGTTGTTGTTGTTGTTGTTGTTGTTGCAGTTTGGTGGGGGCTGGGTTCGAACCTACCACCCTGGGTATATGGGGCCGGCACCCTATTCACTGAGCCACAGGTGCCACCCTCAAGTATTGTTGAGCATCCATTTAAAATGCTGTTTGATGCTAATTATCTCTGTACAAGCAGTTCATCTCCAAAAAATTGCATATCACAGTAAAACTGATCTCATGGTTCTTGTGTATTTTTTATAATGCTTAGTAAAATACCATAAACCTTGAATAACACCACAGGATCCATATGAAGAGCCACTACTGGTGCTACAAGTACTCCTAAGAAGTACAGAATTTCTTGTGACATTATAAGAAAAAGCTGAATTGCTTGGTATGTACTGTAGAGTGAAGTCTATAGCTACACACCACTTCAAGATAAATGAGTCCAATGTAAGGACCATTACAAAAAAAAAAAAAAAAAAGGAAATTTATGAAGCTGTAGCCTTTGCTACATCAGCTGGTACTAAAACTTTGCGTTTTTTGTGAAATGAACTTTAGTGGTTCTCAACCTTCCTAATGCCTCCTAATGCCGTGACCCTTTATTACAGTTCCTCATGTTGTGGTGACCCCTAACCATAAAATTATTTTTGTTGCTACTTCATAACTGTAATTTTGCTACTGTTATGAATTGTAATGCAAATATCTGATATATAGGATGTATTTTCATTGTTACAAAGGGATCGCAACCCACAGGTTGAGAACCGCTATTTTAATATATTGAAAATGCAGCTTTTATGTATATGCAGGATTGCTATAAGAAAGGTATATACTATATACTCTAATAAGATTTGAGAAAAAGTGAAGCCATTATATGACAACTTAAAGCAAAAGTTAAGTGAAGAACTTAAAGCTGGGCTGGGTGTGGTAGCTCACGCTTATAATCCTAGTGCTCTGGAAGGCCAAGGGGGGTGAATCACGTGAGCTCAGGAGTTGGAGACCGGCCTGAGAAAGAGTGAGACCCTGTCTCTGCTAAAAATAGAAAAATAATTGGGCACCTGTAGTCCCATCTACTCAGGAGGCTGAGGCAAAGGATGGCTTGAGTCCAAGAGTTTGAGGTTGCTGTGAGCAGTGATGTCATAGCCTTCTACCCAGGGCAACAGAGTGAGACTCTATCTCAAAACAAAAACAAAAACAAAAATAGAACTTAAAGCTGAAGAATTTAATACTAGCAAAGGAGGGTTTTGATAATTATAGAATAAGTTTGACTTTAAAAATGTCAAGATAATAGGAGAAGTGGTTTCTCCTGACCAAGAGGCAGCAGATGAGTTCCCCGATGCCACTAAGAAAATCATTGAGGAGAAAAGATATTTCCCTGAACATGTTATTAATATGGATAAAAGTACTCTACTCTGGAAAAAGATGCCACAAGGGACATTTATTAATAAGGAAGAGAAGCAAGCACTAGGATTTAAGGCAGGAAGGGACAGGCTACTGTTTTGTGCAAATGCAGTCAGGTT
The DNA here is from genome assembly GCA_963574355.1 of Loris lydekkerianus. Classification (NCBI taxonomy): domain Eukaryota; kingdom Metazoa; phylum Chordata; class Mammalia; order Primates; family Lorisidae; genus Loris; species Loris lydekkerianus. Next base: position 28,283 of record CAUYPK010089827.1, on the reverse strand, counting down.
TATGATTATGATTACCCTTATCTATAAACCTCCTAACTCCTGAACCTTGAAAGGAAAAGATTAACAACAACTGCCAGTGTTTTGGTTGTACTACAAGAAAGCCTGGATAGCAAGAACCCTTTTAAAGATCTGTCAATATTGGATAATGCCATGGGCACCCAGGACTGAATTCAACACTGAAAGCATTAAAGTTGTCCACTTGCTACATGCCACTAAACACAATGTATTTAATTCAGCCTCTAGATCAGGGGGTCATAAGGCCCATTACACATAGTATTTTATGGGAAGGAATGTCAATACTATGGACGAGAACCTGGATAGAAGGAACATCATGAAAGTCTGGAACCATTGAAGATGCCATTGTTATAGGAAAAAAAGGGGGAGAATACCATTACAAATGTCATCAAATTGCAAGTTGGTTTTAGAAAACAAATGCAATTTCTTAAAGGAATATATGAAAATATACTGAAGTAATGTATAGATTAAAGAAAACTTAAAAAAGATAAAGAGTAAAATAATTCATTACTAATATTTTCCCACATGGGGAATCTAAGTGAAAGGTATTTGGAATTTTTTTGTTCTACTTTTGCAATGTTTTCCTAAGTCTAAAATTATGTATGAAAAATTCATCCTATTTTAAAGTCACTTAAAAGAATTCTCCTTGTGGTTATGGTTTCACTTTGCAATACACTTAGTTTCATTTATTTTAATTAGACTTTGACTTAATTTGGTATTTTAATTATATAAAAGATCTCCATAGTTCCAAAATGAGAATTGTAAAACAAACACCTTCAACAAGGTCTAGCTTTTGTCTTCTTTTCCACCCCCAATCTTCCCCTCCTCATTGGTTACTTTTTATTAGTTTTTATTTTGTCCCTCCAATTTTTTAAAGATAAAAATACATATAAATGTTCAATTTTTTATAAAACAATATATGGTATAGAGGATTCCATAGCAGTACCTAGAGATTTTCATGGAGGAATGTAATGCACAAGGTGGTGCTGGCCCTAGTGACAGCAGAGAAGGCAGGGTATGGGGGCACCTGCTAATGCAGGCAGAGGAGGACATAGGAAGATGAGGAAGTTCTCTTCTGAGAGCTACTTTTTCAGTGAAATAAAAAGCAAACAACAGGTGGGAATAGGGGAGCGGGGGTTACTGGTAGTCTGAGAAGAAAGTGTACAGATGTGAATAAGTATCTTCAAGAACAGGAGAACGAACTAAGGTAGTGCTTCTCAAACTTTCGCATCAGAATCACACAGATTGCTGGGCACTATCCCCAGAATTTCTGGCTTATAGGTCTTGAATGAGATTAGGAACATACGTTTCTAACAATCTTCCGAGTGATGCTGATGCTACTGCTCTGGGAGCCATGTGTTGAGAACCACAGGACTAAGGAAATACACCAGGATTGCTGGCAGCTCAGGGTACTACTTGAGATTTATACCTGTTAATCTGAAGTGAGACCAATCAGTATGACTCTGTTTGTATCCAGTGGTCCTCATTTCAGAGGGTAGGTTTCTGGCCTGAAGTAGGTGGCAAGGTAAATTTAACCAGGATTGCAATTTAGGATATATTTAGTAATAGATGGCATCAAACAAGCATATATTTCTTTTTTTCTACTTCCACCTTTATTATATAAAGAAAAACCTTATACCAACAAAAAAGAAAGAGAGAGTGTGAAGAGGATATACAGAAACGAGTCGAAAACACAGAGACAAAGTAGAAAGTTCAGAATAAGCCTGGCACAAAAGGACAAATAGTATATGATTCCACTCAAATCAAGTATCCAGAGTAGTCAGAATCATAGAAACAGGAAGTAGAATCATGGTTGCCAAGGGCAACAAGAAGGAGGAGGGGAAATAGTTTTTATTGGTATTGAGTTTCAGTTTTCTAAGATGAAAAAGATAGAGATCTATTGTCAATATACTTAACACTACCGAGTGATATACTTAAAATGATTAAGATGGTATATCTGATGTTATATTATTTTACCACAATAAAAAAAAAGTCCTGCCAGACCAATACAGTAACCACCTTCCTTCTCAGAGGTTCTAACGGGAAGTAAGAGCTACAAAAGACTTTTATTCTAGCAATTAAAAACATCCTCTTCCATGTATCATCTTTATAACAAACTAAAAGTTCTGGAGAATATGATATTCAGAAGAATGTACCTAGAAATAATTAGAATGTTAGATAAAGCCCAACAGAGTCAAATATTATTTAGTGTAAACAAAGCTGCAAGATAACAATTGTGGAGAGGATAAAGCTAACTCTTCTTCATTTCAAATGACAACAAAAAAGGGAAGTAACACTAAACTGCAGGGCCAGCAGTTATGTAGAGTGGTTAAATACTGGAGTAGGACCAAAACAAAACTGCAGAATTCCACCACTATTTTCTTTAAGATATAGGAGATGTTTTAATTTACTTGGGAGAGTTTATCATACTAATAAAAAGGATAAAAATCTCATCTAGTCCTAAAATTATAAGATTATTTTAAGAAAATAAATCCAAGGTCTTAAAGGAATATATGAAAATATACTAAAATAATACATAAATCAAATAAAATTTTAAAAAATGAAAGAGTAAACCAACTAATTACTAATATTACTATAATTTAATACAAAATGCCATCTTATATGAATAACTTTATTTCTAAAACTAATCCAAAAAGAAACAAATTCAATGCTTTGCTTTGGAAGCATATTATGCATCATTTCTCAGGAAAAAAAATACATATTTCTGCTTAGAATTTATAAAACTTTTTTATTTTGAGGGGTGAGGAAAACTTTCCACAACTGTCAAGTTGAAAGAAAATATAAATAATTTCCTAAGTTAAATGATTGGGCTTAAAACTTGTTGCATGGTGGTGGCGCCTTTTAATATTTTCAAAAGGAATCTAAGGGTTATTATACTGAAAAAAGAAAGAAAAGAAGGGGGAGAAAACCTCTATCACCACATGCGAATATAAAAATGAAAAGAACCCTGACCAATTGCATCACAACCTACCGGATGGAAAAGCCCAGCTGACACAACCAAGACAAGTCTCAGTGTCTAGGGAAGCTTGAGGTTCAGCTTCTTCTACTTCAGGCAAGCCTGGACTGTGAGTATTTCTTCATTTCAACTACATAAATGAGCCTTTATTCTAGCTAAAATTTGATCATTTGAACATTCAAAGTGAAACCTGATTCATGGTGATAAGACTGCTCTAATACTAGCAGTTCTTCGCTTTTAGAACCACCTTGATTTCAACTTGAGGGTGTGCCTTTTTTGTTACTTAAACCACTTTAGGAGATTCTAGGTATTAAGCTCATGCTGTCAATATAGTCACAATGTTATACTGTATTTGTGTACTGCCTAAATATTTTCAGATCTACTTGAATATACATCTTATTTCTAATTGTCTGTAACTTACTTTATTGTTATGTTGTCTATTGTCAATTGCTATGATTTCTTTATTAATTTTTATTATTTTATATAGTAATTACCAGATCATATAAATTTCAAGTTTGGTATTTCAGAAGCAAATAAGGTGAATATTAGAGAAAAGAAAAAGCAAAACATACCGTATATACTCGAGTATAAGCCGAGTTTTTTCCGGCACAAAATTTGTGCCGAGTTCGGGTTTTTCAGCACAAATTTTGTGCCAAAGAAACTTGGCTTATACTCGAGTATATACGGTACTTTAGTTTGAATAACTACAATTTTTTAAAATGTGGGTTTTTGGGGACACAGTTAAGTTTAAAATGAAACTTAATATGTATTACTAATAGCATTATTTCCATAGTAATATGCTTTTAATTTTCATTTTGTATGCAGCAATTAATGCAGTTTTTGAAGCATGGTCTGAATAGAGTCAGTCATTATCAAGTCAAACTGAAAACGTTAAAAGGTTGCTACCATTACCGAATAGGTATGTATTTCAACAAAGCAGTGTGATATTTTCACAAACAAACCCAAACTGTATTTAAAATGTTTCTGTGCATTTGGGGCCATAGTGGGATCTGCTGGGTCCTGGAGGTACAGCAGCTCCTACATGAGCCAGTTGACAAAACTGGAAGGAATGGGGTGGTAGTATAGGAGTACAAACACCACACTGTGAACTTGCAAACAGGATTTACCAAGTAACAACATCTAAAAAACACTTACTGTCTACTATTAGAAAACTATTGTGGCCACTTTAATATAGCATACAGGTCATAAGTAATGTCCACTGGGAAAAGAGTCCACTGTGTGAACACAGCAGTTTATTTCTTGTATTCGCTGGCAATTTTTAACATATCAAACAAGTCGTTTTTAAAAGGTCAATAAATTGTCTTAAGAATAGTGAATGAGTGACAGTGTAACGTGCCAAATGATTTTAAAGGAGATGAAAATCAGCAACAAAGTGGCTAACAGAATCTGTTAATGTGTTAATAAATAATCCGACGCTAGCTGTCTAAGATATGGTTCTAAATGATGGCTATGATTACTTTTTAAACAAATGCATTGCTTTTGTTTTACTTTCTTTAAGCTTGAGACTAAAGTAAAACCAGGAAGGTATAATGGCAAACTTGTCCAACGATTACTTATTTAGTTTATTTGCAGATTAAGAGTTGAGGCAAATGGTTTTTAGAATATGTGCTTTGCACTAACTGCTTTTTAGAAACATTTACTTTTTTTTAAAATGGAGACAGAATCTCACTCTGTTACCCCAACCTAGAGTGCCCTGGCATCAGCCTAGCTCACAGCAACCTCAAACTCCTGGGCTCTAGCAATCCTTCTGCATCAGCCTCCCGAATATCTGGGACTACAGGCATGCACCATAATGCCTGCTCAGCTAATTTTTTTCCTTTTATTGAGTCATATACACATAGATCATGAATACATTTATGCATTTGTGGGGTACAATGTGTTGATTTTTTTATACAATTTGGAGTGTTTACATCAAACTAATGAACATAGCTTTCACCTCATTTATTTAATTATTGCGTTAAGACATTTATGTTCTATTCTTGATAGATTTGACTTTTTAGAAACATCTTGATTATGGCTATTAGGTCTAGAAGTAAGTTTGAGAAGATACACTTTGGGGGGAAGTGCTGAGCATCTTGATAAATGATTTGTGATTCTGTAGACTTAGGATTTATTTACTTAGGATAATGGAGATAACAAGTAGAAAGATTAATACCTTTGCCAAAGAAGTAAAGCTAGATGGCATAATTTTTTCTTAAAATTACTAAGGTGGACAATGTTAAAGGAATCATGTCAAAATACGGCTGACAGAACTCAGTATTAATAACAAAAATGTTGATCATATGTGATAAGAAGGGGAGAGGTTTGGGCACTGCCATTTAAAGGCTGTATGGCTGGGCCAGGGAAGGTGGCTCACTCCTGTAATCCTCGCACTCTGGGAGGCTGAGACAGGTGGATTGCTGGAGGTCAGGAGTTTGAGACCAGCCTCACCAAGAGTGAGACCCTGTTTCTAAAAACTAGCCGGGTGTGGCAGATGCCTGTCATCTCAGATACTTGGGAGGCTGAGGCAGGAGGATCACTTGAGCCCAGGAGTTGGAGGTTGCTGTGAGCTATTACGTCGCAGCAGTCTATAAAGGGGAACATAGTGAGACTCAAAATAAAATCTATGTGGCCAAGAATAAAGATTATAACCTCTTCATCTTCTATTATCTCTTTTCTAATCCTACTTCATATGGTATTGTAAGGATTATGTGAATGAAATGATATAAATACGCTTAACACAGTTTCTGGTATATAGCAAGTGCTAAATAAATATCAGTTAATGGCTTGGCTATCTAGCTCAAGGGTTCAATTCTGACAGAACTTTTAAAGGATATCAGTGGCTGAAGCCCATTCTAGACCAAATAAATCAGAATATCTAGGGAAGGAGCCAGGCATTGGTATCTTTAGAAAGCCCTGAAGGGGATTCTAATGTGCAGCCAGGGCTGAGAATCACCAAGAATCCCTTCTACAAAGTACTCAATTAGTGACAGTCTTAAAAATCTCCAGTAGTTAAGACCCCTGTTGCTGCCTAAGATAGCATTTTGTTCTAAAAAGTCATTTCCTTAAAAGAGGCAACATCTGTCTCTGCAATTTCTATGACTAGTCCTTGTTCTGCTTTCTGAAGACAAATATAACAAAGTAAAACACTTATTTCTCTCCATGGCTTTGTAAAGCATTCCCATCTCCAGGATAAGGTGCTTATTGCCTTCAGCTTGCTTCCATGACATGATTTGAGCTTCTCTTTTCCCCATTTGGGCTATGGCCTTTTCTAAATGTGCTGCTAAGGATGAAACACTGCATTCCAGGTGAAATTCCTGACAGCTTGAGATAGAAACAGCTTAGTAGTAACAATTTTCATTTCAGATACTTCTTATCTAGGAATTCATCCAAAGAGGGAGTTAGTGTTGTAGCCACATCACACTACTGATAGAGCAATTGCAACTGTGTTTCTGTGAAAGGAGCTGAAGCTCTTTCTGTACTTGTACAGTTGATTTTCATATCTACAAGTAAAACTTTACATGTATTTCTATGAAATTCTTTCTTTTGTTCAATAATACTCATTGTGCCAAACACCTGGTACATGGAGACAAACAAAACTGACTTGGCTCTTAATCCTAATGGAGTTTGAAATCTAGCCCAGGAGAAGAACAAAAGAGAACCCTAAATAACTACTTATAGATGAGTTTTTCATGTCATTTTGGCTACCTGAGCTCTCAAAGTCATCACTTCTTGTGCCTCAGTTCCCTTTCACCAGTGGATATGTGTTTCTAACTAGGCCAATGAGAGCTCCCTAAGTAACCATATAACACGGGTCCCTCCACAGATGCCCTTTTTCTCTTCCTGATGATGTAGACTGCACTGTCAGTTTCATTTTTGGTACCTTGTCATTCTTTCTAGGTTGTGCTTTCCTTGTAGAATCTAAGATCATGAGAAACATGCCTGTAAGTTTCTATAAACTTTGTGAAATCTGCCTTTCTACAGTTGAGACATAAACTAGACTTGGTCCTCCCCTCCTCCCTCCTTCCTTTTCTCCCTCCACTTTTCTGAATTCTGGAGATGGGCTCTTATGGATTACATAACTTCCTCTTCACCTGCCAGTTCCTCTTCCTTGTAATCAATTCCCTCCACATCACAAAATATTAACTCTGAAAGTTCCCTCTACCACAATGGTTTCTTCTTGATCAAATTATAGCTAAGAATTTTAAGAAAGATTATGTTTTTCCAAATATTTTTCTTGGTGCATAATGTCAAATCAGGAAATTATTATAATTCAAATCCATTTTATATCATTCAGGGTTTTAATTACAACTTCGTAGAAGTGTGCTCCTACAAAAATGTTTTACTGAGAAAAGGGTCACTGTCTTACCTTTATTTTCTACACAGTACTTAGCCAAGTATGAAATATTTACTAAAATAAGGTTAATCAAAGAGTATTTTTTTTTTTTTTTTTGAGACAGTGTTTTACTCCCTTGCCCTGGGTAGAGTGCCGTGGCATCATAGTTCATAGCAACCTTGATCTCTTGGGCTCAAGCGATCCTCTTGCCCCAGTTTTTCATTTTTAGTAGCGATGGGGTCTCGCTTTTGCTCAAGTTGGTCTCAAACTTATCTGCCTGCCTTGGCCTCCCAGAGTAGTAGAATTACAGGCGTGAGCCACTGCATCCAGCTAAAGAGTGTTTATTAAAGTTAACTTTTATTGCACTTGAGGCTTAGAAAAGATTAAGTTATTTGCCCTTGGTCACAGAGTAAGGCTAGGTCTGATTCTGAAAACCCTGCTCTGGATGTCTTTATATTACGCCCGTTAAGGGGCTGCTATAGAGAAATAAGGCAGTCACTTTAAGAAAGAAATGTGATAAGACCTCCAAGAACCTTCTCCCGTATCTTCTAGCTCTTTATGATGAGCTCTCAGACGGAGCCTTTCACAGCAATCAATGCCCAGGAAAGGGCCAAAATCAAGTAGCTTTGCAAACCACAAAGAGAATTCACATATTCTCTTAGAAGGTTCTAGCAAGTCTCAAATTACCTAAGCCAGGGCCTATTTAGGCCTCAAAATTACTTTCAGGTTAGTTTCAAAATTTTGGACTGCACATCTGTTTTCCCACTTACATTCTGTGCTTCTAGGTCGGGAGTGGCTAACTGGCAGCTGTCACCTGACTTGGCTTTGTTTGGCTACTTTGTTCTCCTGTGCAGTGTTACAATAGTCTGTGTAATTAGGCAGGTGCTGTGCCTTCTTAGTCTGTTATGTTAGTTGTATGCTCCTATAGGCAAATCAATAACCTTACCTGGTTCTTAGGTTAAAAAGGAAGAGATTTAGGACTCTCTCCCCTATTCTCATTGAGGAATGAGAGACTGTCACAGTTTACCTGTCACATGCCATGAGACAATACATGTGTGTCAAATGAATGGATGGGACATATGAGGCAAGGAGTCAAGGCAGGAAGGAGTTCTGAAGCTGGGCAGGGCCAGAGGGATCCAGCTTATTTTAGAGAAATTGATGCTCATCTTTGGAAAATACGAGCTGTCATTTCTCTCCACGTCCATTTCTAGTCCCATAACAACCTAAGAAAAGCTAACCATAGTTAACTATTTTAATATAATACATGAAGCCAACTTTCATATATTGAAGGTATGCCAGAGCCATAGAAAAGGCTAGAGCAGGACACGCTATGAGATTATTTTATTTTATTTTATTTTATTTTATTTTTTGAGACAGAGTCTCACTATGTCACCCTCAGTAGAGTGCCATGGCGTCACAGCTCACAGCAACCTCAAACTTTTGGGCTTAAGTGATTCTCTTACCTCAGCCTCCCAAGTAGCTGGGACTACAGGTGCCTGCCACAATGCCCAGCTATTTTTTTGTTGTTGTTGCAGTTGTCATTGTTGTTTTAGCATACCTGGGCTGGGTTCAAACCCGCCAGCCCCAGGATATGTGGCTGGCGCCCTACCCACTGAGCTATGGGTGCTGCCCTACTCCATGAGATCTTACCATATGTGCACCTTGTTTTATGATACAGTCATGTTATTACACACCTGGTATAGCTGCCTAGATGGTCCAAAGTAGGATAAAAGTTAAAGTTTCTCACAATGTCTGAAAATGAATCATGTATTATTTTTTATTTTTATTATTTATTTATTTATTTATTTGTTTGTTTGTTTGAGACAGAGTCTCAAGCTGTCACTCTGGATAAAGTGCTGTGGCATCACAGTTAACAGCAACCTCAAACTCTTGGGCTTAAGCGATTCTCTTGCCTCAACCTCCCAAGTAGCTGGGACTACCGGCGCCCGCCATGACACCCGGCTATTTTTTATGTTGTTGCTGCAGTTGTCATTGTTGTTTTAGCTGGCCTGGGCCAGGTTCAAACCCACCAGCCTCAGTGTATGTGGACAGCATCCTACCCACTGAGCTATGGGTGCCACCAGCCTGAATCATGTATTATTTATGCTTTGAATTAAAGTAACTATTATTAAAATAACAGAAAGGGCTGGGTGCAGTGGCTCATGCCTGTAATCTAAAGGGTTGCTTGAGGTCAGGAGCTAGCGATCAGCCTGAGCAAGAGATCCCATCTCTACTAAAAATATAAAAAAATTTAGCCAGGTGTGGTAGCACATGCCTGGGCCCAGGAGTTTAAGGTTGCTGTGAGCTATGATTGTGCCACTGCACTCTAGCCGGGGATGACAGTAAGATTCTCGTCTAAAAAAAACAATGCAAATGACTCAATGTTTGACATTCTGTTGCAGGAAAAATCTGAAGACGTAAGAAGTACACAGAAGGAAAATGTTATTTACCACCTTTATGTTTTGATCCCCACAGAAGATAAGGACAAGTCACACTGTAACAATGACGATGACTTCAGTTGGCAGCTGGCCTTACTCTTCCCATGGGACATACTTTATAACTAATCATAGCAACCCATTGCCAAAAAATTTCTCAGGAGCACCAAATGTTACTGCCTGTCCCATGGATGAAGCATTACTATCTACTGTGTTAACAACATTCTACTCTGTTATTTTCATTGTGGGACTGGTTGGGAACATAATCGCCCTCTATGTATTTCTGGGTATCCACCGCAAAAGAAATTCCATTCAAATTTACCTACTGAATGTAGCCATTGCAGACCTCCTACTCATCTTCTGCCTCCCTTTCAGAATAATGTATCACATTAACCAAAACAAGTGGACACTAGGTGTGATTCTGTGCAAAGTTGTGGGAACACTATTTTATATGAACATGTACATTAGTATTATTTTGCTTGGATTCATCAGTTTGGATCGCTACATAAAAATTAATAAGTCTATACAACAACGGAAAGCAATAACAACCAAACAAAGTATTTATGTTTGCTGTACAGTATGGACAGTTGCGCTTGCTGGATTTTTAACCATGATTATTTTAACACTTAAGAAAGGAGGGCATAATTCCACAATGTGTTTCCATTATAGAGATAAGCATAATGCAAAAGGAGAAGCAATTTTTAACTTCATTCTTGTAGTAATGTTTTGGCTAATTTTCCTACTAATAATCCTTTCATATATTAAGATTGGTAAGAATCTATTGAGGATTTCTAAACGGAGATCAAAATTTCCTAATTCTAGTAAATATGCTACTACAGCCCGCAATTCCTTTATCGTACTTATTATTTTCACTGTATGTTTTGTTCCCTATCATGCCTTTCGATTCATATACATTTCTTCACAACTAAATGTATCATCTTGCTACTGGAAGGAGATTGTTCACAAAACCAATGAGATCATGCTAGTTCTCTCATCCTTCAATAGCTGCTTAGATCCAGTCATGTATTTCCTGATGTCCAGTAACATTCGCAAAATAATGTGCCAACTTCTTTTTAGACGATTTCAAGGTGAAGCAAGTAGGAGTGAAAGCACTTCAGAATTTAAACCAGGATACTCCTTGCATGATGCATCTGTGGCCCCCCAAAATGCAATTTAGTTCTAAAAGTACGTGAGATAAATGTAAGAAAGATACAATACAGCTCCTTAATTCTTTTACTAACTAAACAAAGCTCTAGCATTTACAAAACTTGGCTCTTCTCAAAGGTCTGTTCATATTTGTGGTATTTCATTTGTTTAATTGTAAACTATTGCAAGGCAAAAAAAGGCTTATATTCATTATATTTTAAGTCTGCATATAAAATCTTTTAAAAATACTTTGTTAAGCTAACACTCTTAACATAGATCGTAAAGTAAAGTGAAATTCATAACTTTAACAAAATAATTAAAGGAAGTACCATAGTTTCTCAAATCACTAAAGTAGTTATTAAAATCAAGTACTTGATACTAATTTAAAGTGTGTATAAAAGTAAATGATTTGAGGACTGACTTAAAATGTCAAAAAATTAATGTTCATTTATCATTTTAAAAGCTTGTATAATTTGCCAGTGTGTTCATTTATGCCTAAACCTCTATAAAAGATCAAATGATAATAAAATTCTAATAAAATGAGATCACCCACTATCTATTATTGCTTAGATAAAAATGTAAAGAATTTAAATACTGTACAGTAAAAATCAAACAATAGATGAGCCAAGAATTCAATAGCTTAGCAACAGGACTTAAAACCTTATCTAACTTAAAACAGATTTATAAACAATTCAGTCATCACAGCTACACTTTCATCAAATAAAAAATGTACATATCTTATGATCTAGCAAATCTATTACACGACATATACCTTATGGAACTGGTCAAATATGTATTCAAGAAAATACATATAATGATGCTCATTAAGTTACTGTTCATTATACTAAACAATTGGAAACAAGTATGTGTCAGCAAAGGTATGGAAAACTAATGTGGTTTATTCACAAAATGGAGTATGATACAACACGTCAATGAAGTGAACTACATTCACAAGCATAAAATGGGGCTATTTCAAATATAATGTTGAGTAAACATACACATACAAAATTGCAAAATGGTATGTACCATATGAAATCATTTATGTATAACAAAAAACACATAAAACAATATATTCTTTACAGACTTATACATATACAACAAATACAAAATATATATGGTAATATATATAAGTACTAAAAATTGATTGTTACATCTGGAGAGATGTGAAGCAAACATGGCAAAACGCTAAATCTGGGTGGTAGATACATGGTTATTGTATTATTTTTGGTAAATTTCTGGACATTTGAAATATTTTATAATAATAAAACCTGTAGATTAGAATTAAAAAGGAGAAAACTTCAATTTTCATGTATGTTCAAAAATAAGTGGACAGTAAATTCTTAGAGAAAGGGATTTTTATCTTGTTTAGCAACTCCCTGGAGCTTAGTATAATATATTATGTGGCATATAGGGGATCAACATATGTTTATTGAAGAATTAAATGAATGAATGAAAGGATGGATGGATGAGACAGGGAGGAAGGTAAGGAAAGAGTCCTTACAAGAAAAAAATTGCATGTAGTTATCTTTTTTTCTAATAAATCTATCTGGATATAGCTGTATAGAACATTGTACAATCATAACCTAGGAAGCTAGGGGGTATCATCAGGCAAACATTCTTGAAAGTCTGGCCAGCATTTGTCCAATTCTTTGGTCATACACAGAACCAGAATGCTGTTGACTGAATATGTAAATGTGTTATGACAAACTCCATGGACCCATTCATAAGTTTCTATCACAGATTAAAAAGAAAATTTATAGTCAGAATATTTATTAAAACTTAAGGTAAGCCACTGGCTGGGAAATCAATATGAAAGAGCATGAAGATTTTTATTACAGCTGACTTTATTTTAATGAGATTTGGCTTGTACACAGCGATCAGTTAACTATTAATATATTCCAGTAAGTGCACACAATTGGTTCAATAAAACTAGATCAAAGCAAAAGTATATATTTTTAAAAAGTAACTTTTGAGGATAAAAATCGAAATTTACAAGGTTGGGTGTGGTGGCTCATGCCTGTAATCCTAGGACTCTGGGCGGCAGAGGCGGGTGGATTGCCTGAGCTCACAGGTTCGAGACCAGCCTGAGCCCGAGGGAGACCTCCTCTCTAAAAATAGCTGGGTGTTGTGGTGGACGTCTGTAGTCCCAGCTACTTGGGAGGCTGAGACAAGAGAATCGCTTCAGCCCAAGAGTCTGAGGTTGCTGTGAGCTGTGATGCCATGGCACTCTACTGGGGACAACAAAGTGAGACTGTCTCAAAAAAAAGAAAAATTATATTGTTTACTTTGCCTCGACAATATTAACAAATACATCTGAATGAAATTCAGCATTTCTACATTATGTGACTTTAAACTATGAAACTTTGATTTTTCCTCATGTCCTTAAAATTAAAAATTTATTTTACATTACTGGTAAACATTTTATATCTCTACATGACTGTGTTGTAAACATACAATTATTGTTTTAAAGAACATTAAATATGAATATACTCATAGTTCTAGAAGCTGTCTTATTATTTATATTAAATAAAATGATCCCTATAAAGCCTGGACAGTGACATTCTTTAAAAAAATGTGAAAAGTATACTGAATTAATTCTTGTTATAGTATTTTTCCAATAAAATAAATTTTTATAGAAGTCAATCTGTCTATAATCTCCTAAAGGACTGTTTGCTGACAGATGTTTCACTGACAGCACGTCCTACCTGAATCCTCAGTATGTTTCTAAATTTTTATAAAAAATATGCTACTGACTTGTCAAATTTAGGGCTACTTATTACATACATTCTTTCGTTTCTCACTGAGCATTAGTGCTTACAAGCAGGAAACACTGTTCCTATCTTCTCTAATCTGAGCTTTAGTTCTAGAACTATTAAGAAAAAAGAAGGCGGTGCCTGTGGCTCAGTGGGTAGGGCGCCGGCCCCATATCCTGAGGGTGGTGGGTTTGAACCTGGCCCCAGCATTTGTCCACACAAATGCAACAACAACAACAAAAAAATAGCCAAGCGTTGTGGCAGGTGCCTGTGGTCCCAGCTACTTGGGAGGCTGAGGTAAGAGAATCGCCTAAGCCCAAGAGCTGGAGGTTGCTGTGAGCTGTGTGATGTCACAGCACTCTACCAAGGGTGACAAAGTGAGATTCTGTCTCAAAAAAAAAAAAAAAAAAAAAAAGAGGGCAGCGCCTGTGGCTCAGTGGGTAGGGCGTCGGCCCCATACACTGAGGGTGGCAGGTTCAAACCTGGCCTCAGCCAGCTAAACAACAGCAGTGACAACTGCAACAAAAAAGCTGGGTGTTGTGGCAGGTGCCTCCTCTACTCGGGAGGCTGAGGCAAGAGAATCACTTAAGCCCAAGAGTTGGAGGTTGCTGTGAGCTGTGACGCCATGGCACTCTGCCAAGGGCAACAAAGTGTGACTCTATCTCAAAAAAAAAAAAAGAATAAAAAAGAATTTCAGAAGTAAATATATATACTCACTCATCTTGCAAAGACCTTCAGAACATGCTTCTAAATAACATCTCACTTACACAAAACCAAATTTCTTGGCTGTGAGAATGAGACCTTTTAATGTTGAATATTGATGTTTTGGAAAGGTATTCTGTACAGGCAGATTTGATGGTGGTTAAATTTCTAAGATCAGGTCAGTAGAAAAAGAATTATCTCAAGGTGGGGTGTGGTAGCTCATGCCTGTAATCCTAGTATTCTGGGAGGCTGGTGGATTGTCTGAGCTCAGGCATTTCAGACCAGCCTGAGCAAAGTGAGATTCCATCTCTACTAAAAATAGAAAAATTAGCTGGGTACTGTGGTGGAAGCCTGTAGTCCCAGCTACTCGGGAGGCTGAAAGGATTGTTTGAGTCCAAGAGTTTGAGATTGCTGTGAGCTATGGTGCCGTGGCACTTTACCCAGGGCCACGTTCCATTTCAAAAAAAAAAAAGAAAGAAAGAAAAAGAGAGAGAGAGAGAGAGAGAGAGAGAGAAAGAAAGAGAATCGTCTCTTTTAGTACAGAAGGTTTTATTTTCAACTTTAAAAAACAGTTTCTTTACTTCTGCTGATATAAAAGTGGAAGTAACATAATTATAACTATTTAAACCAAAACCTTACTAAAAATTATTCACAAGAGAAAAGCAACGCAAAATAGAGTTAACAGGCAACCTGGATGCTGTAAAAACACATTAATGGGACTTCAAAATATAGTAGTAACTTACATTATCAAATATTAAGATCTATTTTTACCCTATAATAGGACAATAGGGAAATACTGGAGAGCAGATAGATGCAAGGATGAACTCCTTTTTTTTTTTTTTTTTTTTTTTGAGACAGGGTCTCACACTGTCACTCTGGGTTAAGCACTGTGGCATCATCATAGCTCACAGCAATCTTAAACTCTTTGAGTTCAAGCCATCCTCTTGCCTCAGCCTCCCAAGTATCTGGGACTATAGGTGTTTGCCACAATGCCTGGTTAGTTTTTCTATTTTTATTAAAGAAGTCGTCTTGTTCTTGCTCTGGCTGGTTTCAAACTCCTGAGCTCCAGCAATCCATCAGCCTTGGCCTCCCCTGCTAGGATTACAGGTGTAAGCCACTGCGCCTGGCCCAAATCAGACCATTTTACCCTTATTAATTTTGTTTCTGGCCTAAGATATATGCGTAAAGAACCATCAGAAGATTAGCTTTGGAATAGGTTTCTAATTCTGGCTTGGATACTGGTATTAATGATGCTTAGAATCTCTTTTTGCTTTATTAAGCCATATGAGTTATTTCAGGAGTAACAGTTAACTGTTATAGTCTGGTTTGGTAATTTCACATATAAATAAGTTGTAAAGCATTTCAAACATACAAAAACAGAAAAATACAACACAACATGCAACTAAGCATTCATCACCCAAACTGATCTGATATTAACATTTGGCCTGTCTTGATTAAAAGTTTTCTTATATATATTATACACATAATCCAAAAATTTAGATACTATGTATACCTAAAGCTCACCTCACATCCCTCTCCAAAGAAACTGTTTTCCTAAAGTTGGTATATATCATACCCATGTGTATATACTGTACTTTTACAACATACATATGTACAACAATATGTACTTTTGTTTTAAAAATTTATACAGGCCAGGTATGGTGACTCACGCCTATAATTCTAGCACTCTGGGAGGATGAGGCAGGTGGATCACTTGAGCTCCATAAGTTCGAGACCAGCCTGAGCAAGAGTGAGACTCCCCCCCCATCTCTAAAAAAAGTAGCTGGGGCTCGGCACCCATAACACAGTGGTTATAGCACGAGCCACATACACCAAGACTGGTGGATTCAAACCCAGCCCGAGCCAACTAAATAACAATGACAACTGCAACAACAAAAAAAGTAATAAACAAACAAACAAACAAACAAAAAAACCTAGCTGGGCATTGGGGTAGGCGAGTCCCAGCTATTACAGCGGCTGAGGCAAGAGGATCACTTGAGCCCAAAAGTTTGAGATTTCTGTGAGCTACAATGCTATGGAACTCTACTAGGTGTAACAAAGTGTGAGACTATGTCTCAAAAAAAATTTATACAAATAGTGTCTTACTATTACATACTTTATAACTTTTTTCACTCAAATTATGTTAATCTATGTTGACACATGTAGATCTTATTCATTCATTTTCACTGATGGTAGTGTTTTACTCTATGAGCGAACAATACTTCATTTCTCCATTTCCCCTAATGATGTTCACTTAGGTGATTTCTGCTTTTTCTAATAGAAAACATGTTCAAGTGAAGTCTTTTGTATACTCTGTGTCCATGTGTGGAGTTTCTCTATGGATGACACCTAGAAGTAGAAATGGTTGGTTACAAGGATATGTGAACATCTTTGACTTGTCTTGGTTTTGACAAATTGCATTCTAATGTGATTTTATCAACTTATACAACCATCCCACTAGTGGGAAGGTGGAAATGAATTCCTGTTTTCCCACATCCCCACCAACACCTGGTTTTATCGGACTTACTAATTTTTGCCACTCTGGGAGGTGTGAAATGGTATCTCACTGTGGTTTTAATTTGTATTCCTTGATTACTAGTGACACAGAGCATCATCTCATATACTTTTTTGCTCATTCAAGTTTCTTCTTGGGTGAATGGCCTATTCTTTTTTTTTGAGACAGAGTCTCACTATGTCACCCGTGGCATCACAGCTCACAGCAACCTCAAACTTTGGGCTTAAGCGATTCACTTGCCTCAGCTCCCAAGTAACTGGGACCACAGGTGCCCACCACAACGTCTGGCTATTTTTTTGTTGCAGTCATCATTGTTGATTTTAGTAGGTCCGGGCTGGGTTTGAACCCGCCAGCCTTGGTGTATGTGGCCAGCGCCCTATCTACTGAGATACGGGTACTGCCCTGAATGGCCTGTTCTTATCCACACCTCTCCCCTCCCTTTTCCCCCAATGAGTTACCTTTTTTCTTTAAAAAAATTGCTGAGTAGGCCAGGTGCAGTGGCTCACACCTATAATATTAGCACTCTGGGAGGCTAAGGTGGGTGGATTGCCTGAGCTCATGAGTTCGAAACCAGCCTGAACAAAAGCAAGACCCTGTCTCTACCAAAAATAGAAAAACCAAGGCAAGAGGATTGCTTGATCCTGAATTAGAGCTTGCTATGAGATACGACACCATGGCACTCTACCCAGGGCGACAGCTTGAGACTCTGTCTCAAAAAAAAATTGCTGAGTAGTTCTCTACATATTCTGAATACTAATCCTTTGATGTTTATATGTTTTACAAATAAATTCTACCAGTAAGCACCTGTCTTCTTGCTTATGGTTTCTTTTGTCAGATACCATGAGCAAAGTAAATAAATACATTTTCTAATCAATAAATCTAGATAGGCCAGGTGTGATGGCTCACACCTATAATCCTAGCACTCTGGGAGGCCAAGACAGGTGGATTGCTTGAGCTCATGGGTTGGAGACCAGCCTGCAAAAAGAGTGAGAGCCTGTCTCTAATAATAGCCAGGTACTGTGGCCGGCACCTGAAGTCCTAGCTACTTAGGAGGCAAGAGAATCACTAGAGCCCAAGAGTTTGAGGTTGCTCTGAGCTATGATGCCATGGCACTCTAGTGAGGGCAACAAAATGAGATTCTGTCTCAAAAAATAATAAATCTAGATAAACACCTCCTCTTTGATATATATTCCTCAAGGACCAAGCCAAAGAATTTGCAGATGAAATTATTTTATAAATAGACAGCTTGGCATTTCACTTATAAATAGTAAGAGGAATCCACACGAGGCATTCCCTGGAAACATGAAAATAGAAATGCTTTCTGAGGGTTAAACTACTAAGTCCAAATGCCTGAGTACAGATATATAAAACAATTTTAAAGACAAAGGAAATCTGTCTTAGATTTGAAGATGACCTGATTAAATATATGAACATATCTAAAGAAAGAACTAGGCATTCACAAGGGAGTGTGAGAAAATTAGAGTAAAAAAAGTGCTAGGAAATTGTTGGTACATCACTCATCCCACACAGCCCACAGAATTAGTCTTGGCCAGTGAATTTGGAGTATTATGATCTCATTGGTAAGGCCATGGGAAGAATTGCATAGAGGCTGAATCCAAAAGATTTTCGTTTTTTCCTTCTTTTTTTTTTTTTTTTTTTAAGACAGAGTCTTACTTTGTTGCCCTTGGTAGAGTGCTGTGGCATCACACCTCACAGCAACCTCAAACTCTTGGGCTTAAGTGATTCTCTTGCCTCAGCCTCCCAAGTAGCTGGGTCTACAGGTGCCCACCACCACAACACCTGGCTATTTTTCTGTTGCAGTTGTTATTGTTGTTTTAGCTGGCCCAGGCAGAACTGCCTGCCTCAGTGTATGTGGCTTGGTGCCCTAACAAGTGCTGCTTGAATCCAACAGATTTTCTTGGCCCAATAACATTAAATATTATTAATAACGACATAAGAAACAGGTTAAAAGGGTAGATGATGCAGTCAGACTTCCTGAGTTCAGTCCTGATTCCACCACTTACTATTTCATCTTGGACAAACTTTAATTCCTCTACTGAGAAAATAGGAATAATAGTAGTATGTAATGCAGAGTTATCATAAAGGTGTTAAATGAGTTAATAAATGCACCTAGCAAGTAGGACACATTCAATATACAGTATCCAAATACTCAAATGCCAATGGAAAGGCAGAGAAAATACATAAAATGGAATGGCTAAAAGTTGCGGGTAAACATCTGAACTAGGAGAGAGAGATAAACAGTGGAAGTTGATTTGGATCAAATGAGGGGGCGTAAGTAACTCAAAAAGGGTAACTTAGCCTTACTTTTCACTAATAATGGCAATGTCAGTACAGGTGAGGCAAAAGACCCATTCTGTTTTATGGTAGTCAAAACCATACTCTGAAACTTGAGCAGGCAAAACAAGAGAATGAGGGCACCTGCCAGGATGCCAGAAGAAGATATATCAATGCACACCTGATCCTTGGCTTTGCTCTGTGTAATCAGTGGGGGCCAAATGAGTCACCACATTGCAGTCTGAAATGGGACAAGATACTTTTACCACTTGGCTCAATAGAATGAACTTAGGAGGGAATGACAATCACTCTAATGTGTTATATTTTTAAATTTTGTCAAACAGCAAATTTCCAGACTCAAAGTTTTTAATGTCTTCCATCAATACTGCTGGCATAGCTGTTATAGGTCTTTTGTAGACAGTTCCTTTCTATGTTTCCTGCCTCATCCTGCGTGCTATTACTTTTTGAGACTTTCTAGCACCCCCAAACTAGTCTGCTTTTTCCTTTCCTGTACTTGGTAGCACCTCTTTCTCTTCCTCAATTCAGTTTTGCCTCTGTTTTCCTACTTTCTCTTTTAATTGCCTTTCTCACAATTTACTGCCCTCTTGTCTTACGTCCTCTGATTTGTCAGAAGCAGAAATGCTTCATATCTGTGTGAAAACTGAGTTGGTATTCAAAAGAAAAATGCTGTTTCCTCTATATGAAAAACAACTTTCAGATGGCTGCAAAAGGGAACTGGTAAGGTTTGCATGCATGTTCATATTCAGTTCCCCTTTTGTGGCCAGTGAAACTTGAAAAACACAGGAACACACAGGGTCAGCTCTTGTAGAGACTGATTGCAGGGTTCCAAATAGATGTGGCAAGTTCATTGCACTTTGAGGAAAAAATACAAAAGTCTGTACAGAACATTAAAATTGCAGGCACATGAAAAGAAATGTGGTGGATAAAAAAATGGCCCCCAATTCTTTGCCACTCCTCTCATCCAGAGGTGAAGTCTACTTCCCCACCACTTGAATATGGAAGAGGAGGAAGCTGGTCCAGCAGATTGATATTTATGATCCTGAAAATAACAAAACCTTGAGTAATAAGTACAACCGAACCTGGTGGTGGAGAAAAAGCTACCCCACCAAGCTAGACTAATCATCTTTCTACCTCCTTTCAAGCTCTCGTATTGAAAATGTCAATGAATTTATCCAGCTCTCAGGATCAAACAAGCTGTTGGGAAGGAGCAAAAACAGACTTTTCTTCTATTTTTAGTCAAAGGCTAAATTAATATTCTGGAAATAAAAAAGAAAAAGAGAGGTTATTTATAGAGGATAAAAAGTACAAAGGAAACAGCATGAATTTGTGGTATATTTAAAACCTTTTAATATAAAAAAAAAAAATCAAAGCGACATGACAGCTCCAAGACCTAAGTGGGACACAGTGGGCATCCCTTTACAAAGTAAAATTTGCTTTCTTTTTAGGCATATTACCCAGGAAACAATGGATTCTAAAGTATACATACTATATTAATCCCTAAGGAAAGAGACAATTCATGGCACTTTAGGAAAAAATATAAAAATCTAATTAGAATATTAAAACTGCAAGCACATTAAAAGAAATATGGTAGATTAAAAATGGCCCCTAATTCTCTGCCACTCCTCCCACAAAGGTGGAGTCTACTTCCCCACCATTTGAATTTGGGCAGGTACTGAGACTTGCTTTGACCAGTAACGTGGTGGACATTGTATGACACTTCAGCAAGGTCTTAAGAGGCTTTGAAACTTCTATTTTTGACCTTTTGGAACCTGAGACAATCATGTTGTAAATAAGACCAGGATGAAAGATGACAAGGAGAGAGCTGTTCAGTATGCCCACTTGTCCCAGGAGATGCTCCAGACACAATACTGAGGCCATTTTGGACCATCCAGCCTCACTCGAGTTCCTAGATAACTGAGCTGCATAGATGACACCCAGGGTGAAACTGATAGAAGAATTCTGGCCCAGGTGAACCCAGAACAAATTGCATAATTAACAGTGAATAAATGGTTATGCTAAGCAACAAGAGATAAATGATGCATATAAAATATAAATGAAGAGTATATATAGCAGTAATTTTTTAAAAGGACAATGCCTTGGGTTAGGTGTGATGGATCATGCCTGTAATCCTAGCACTCTGAGAGATTGAGGCTGGTGGACTGCTTGAGCTCAGGAGTATGAGACTAGCCTGAGCAAGAAGAGGCCCCCTTCTCCACTAAAAATAGAAAAACTAGCTGGGCATCATGACAAGTGCCTGTAGTCCCAGCTACTTGCGAGGCTGAGGCAAGAGGATTGCTTAAGCCCAAAAGTTTGAGGTTGCTGTGAGCTATGATGCCATGACACTCAAAAGGGACAATGCCTTGAATTGTTTCACTTCAAAGCTGTGTGTGTGTGTGTGTTTGTGTGAAAGAGAGAGAGAGAGAGACAGAGAGATGTACTTGTACTTTTCAAACCACTGTAGGGTGGGGAGTGGTGGAGTTATTAAAGATTTAGTAATAAACCATGTGTTCTCAGAGATAAAAACAAGCACATGCTCCCTTTGAAGAGAGCTGAATAATCAGGCAACCAGTTAGGCTGTCTGTTAAGATGAAGGGATCTGTATAGTCATTAGGCTGAGAGGATGAAGTGACTACAGTGGAGGATAAAGGTAATTTCTCCTATACTTTCTTCATTAGGTGAAATATACTTTATATTTATTAATAGATCTAACATGCATGCTGTCTTCATTACAATAAGCCTTTTAGTATTATTTTTAAAACTGTTCATCAGTTGCTATGATTCTTTAAAAAGTCAAAGAAATACTAAAAGATATGGTAATAAAAAACTTCACATACTATTAATAAAATGTCAGACTTTCTTTTTATTACTAGGATAATTGTACTTGTGAATCTTTATTTATTTTTAAAAATTTATTTATTTTTATTGAGACAGAGTTTTGTTCTGCTGCTCAGGCTAGAGTGCCCTGGTGTCAGCCTCACTCACAGCAACCTCGAACTCCTGGGTTCAAGCGATTTTCCTATCTCAGCCTCCCGAGTAGCTGGGACTATAGGTGTCCTCCACAATGCCCAGCTAGTTTTTCTATTTTTGGTAGATACAGGGTCTCTTTTTACTAAAGCTGAGCTCAAGGTGAGCTTAAGAGATCCTCTGCCTCAGTCTCCCAGAGTGCTAAGATTATAGCAGGAGCCATGTGCCCAGCTTATAGTTGTAAATTTTTTACAAAGATAACTCTTATGATAATCAATAGTACAAAAAACAAAAACAAAAACAAAACAATCCCCGAAGGACAGATCCCCAGATGAGTGGCACTGGGTTTTTATTCTTTTGCATTTCAAGTTATTTTCAGCTACTAAAATAAAGAAGTTTATCATTGTGTTAGACCTTAAAAATATCCCAAACTTTTCTATCATTTTGAGTCTCCAATTTGAAAATAGTGCAGCATGAGCACTTCAGCCTCCAACAGCAGAACAGGTTTAACCAGGGCTGGTAAGATATTGCCCTCTGCTGGCCAAAGCACCATCAAAAAGAGAGCCTTACAGAGATTTTTTTTCTGTACTATAATTTAATGTGGGTTCCTTCTTTCCAATTTTTGCTCCAGATATTTCTGGAGATGTGGAACTCTAGAGAACTTATAGTTCCAAGCTTTGGTAGTTTATTAAAAATATATATTTTAGGCTGGTTTTTGATGGAGAAAAAAGGAAGAAGAGGCAACAGGAAAATATTAAAAACTATGTATGCCACATATAGTGCTATTAGAGAAATAATCTTAAAACAATAAGACTTGTTTATAGTGACAACTTAAATGAGTATTTCAAGTCTCCATACATCAAAATATTACCAATCTTTAACCACCAACAAAACAGCTGATTTAGGCAATAATCAATCCATTAAGTGAAAGGATATTCATAGAGTTTGTAAAGTGTATTCGGACTTTCAAATTCATAGAATATATTCATAATGTCTCAAAATATGACTCCAATTACTTATCAGTTACAATAGGATAAAAGTACTTTTATAATGGAGAATTGGTAGGAATTAATAAATTTCCAGTTTGAAAACTAGGGAACAGGTACATTAAGGGAGATATATTCTTGGTCACTGGTGATAGTTGCTCACCTTATCTAGGGCAGTAAACCAGAAAGAATCTGGTAAGTACTATCATATATTATGAAAGTCAGTATATGGGCTCTAAGTAAGACTATCTGGGTTCAAATCTAAGCCTTGTAATATACCAGTTGTATTATTGTAGGCAAGTTATTTATCCTCTGTGGATCTGACCTAAATCTATCATCTAGAAAATGATAGCAATAATAGTATCTATCTCAGAAATATTTTAAAAGTTATATGAATTACATATAAAAGTAGTTCAGTGGATATCATTTATCATCATGATGATGATGATGGAGACAGGATACTGCTCTGTTGCCTGGGATAGAGTGCAGTGGCATTATCATAGTTCACTGCCTCAAACTCCTCAGCTCCAGCAATCCTCCTGGCTCAGCCTCTCAAGTAGCTGGGACTACAGGTATGTACCACTGTGCCTAGCTAATTTTTCTATTTTGTTTTTTTAGGGACAGGATCTTACTCTTTGCTCAGTCTGGTCTTGAACTCCTGGCCTCAAGCAATCCTCCTGCCTCAGCCTCCCAAAGTGTTAGAATTACATATGTGAGCCATAGCACCTGGTCTCATTTATTATTAATATAAATTTTCTAAATGTGGTTCTTAGGAAAGCTTGTGACTTCAATACTTTGGGCTCTTAATAGAAAATGAATACAGACACAACAGGAGGGTAGACTTAAGATACCCAATTCTTCCTCTTCCTTTAACATTTCTCTTTTTTTCCCCCTTAAAAACAGTAAGTAACGTGAAGCAGGAGACCTGACTTAGATTTTTAATCTAAAATTCTAAAAGAAGGGATTAGTAATGAAATGGCCATGTCTTGGAAAAAAAGAGAGTGGCCAGAAATCTGGACACTGATATATTATGCCTGTTTTTTTAAAAAATTTTTTTAGAGACAGACAGGACCTCTCTCCATTGCCCAGGCTGGAATGTAGTGGTGCGATCACAGTTCAGAGCAGCCTTGAAACTCCTAGGCTCAAGCAATCCTCCTACCTTAGCCTCTTGAGTAGCTAGGACTACAGACACACACTACCAGGTCTGGCTAATTTTTTAAACAATTTTCTGTAGAGACAAATTTCACTATGTTGTCCATGCTGGTATTGAGTTCCTGCCTGAAGTGATCCTCCTATCTCAGCCTTCCAAAATACTGGGACTAAAGGCATGAGCCACCACACCCCTGTCTGTGATGCCTTTTTAATTCCTCATTTTTCATTGCAATCCAAGTCGCTGTTTCCCAGAGTATAGATGTGTGTGTGTGTGTGTGTGTGTGTGTGTGTGTGTATGTTTTGTACCTGTGGCAATATAATGGACCAAATTATTTTTAGAACTCTGTCATCAAATGCTTCATTTTCAGAAATCTTTATCTACTTTTGGCTTTTCAAAGAACCCACAGAAAAGAATGGTTGGGTCCGAAGCATGACATGAACCAAATCTGACTGATTAGAAGATGTTGAAATTTAAAATCTGACAGCCCTCAAAAGATATTTTTGCCTTATTTAAGCCCATGCTAAAGTATCTCTCCTACTCTACAACTGTTAATATCCTGTCTGCTTTCAACAGTCACCTCTGAGGTGATTCCAATTCTTATGACTGCTACTGAGGTTGCTATAGTGTTTGTGTTGTTTTCTTAAAAGACAGTGTCTAGCCAGCATATTCAAGCCTATATGAAAAGACAAAAGCCAAAGTTGATGGATAACAAAACTCTGATTATCTGGTCTGTGATACTGTGAAATATATGTATATATTGGGTCTTCCAACCATTCCTGGCGGACAACTGCTAGAATTCTTAGGAATTCCAAAGTAATATCTTTTTGTATACTAAAGATGACTGATGGGTGGAGCCCCCAGGTAGCTTCAGAAAGGGGTTGTTACCAACAAGACAAAGGCATAATTAGGGAGCTGGGACTTTCAGTCCCACCTCCACCCTCCAGGGAGGGGAGGGGGGCTAAAGTTAATTACCTATGGCCAATGGCTTCCATCAATCTTGGATAGGTAATTAAGTCTCCATAAAACCTCCAAGGACAGGGTTGGGAGAGTTTCTGGATAGCTGTGCATATGAAGGTCCCTGAGGGTAGTGCACCTAGAGTGCATGCTCTATATCTTATATAATAAACTCATGAAGGTAAGTGTTTCTGAGGGCTGTGAGCCTCTAGCAAATTAATTAAACCCAAGGAGGGTTCCATGGGTCATAAGCACAGGTAAAACAAACTGGGGCTTGTGACTGGCACCTGAAGCTGGGAGGGGGGGCTAATCTTGGGGACTGACAGTATAGCTAGGCAGTGTTGGAATACAACTGAATTAGAGACACCTAACTGGAGGTCCACTGCAGGATTGATAGCATGCTTGTTCAAGAGGAGAAATCTCCACACATTTGGTCAGAGAACTCTTCTATGCTGATTGTCATTGAGAGAAAAGAAAAGTACTTCCGAGAGCACATGTGCTGAAAATAAGATGGAGTCAGTCAGGCTAGGGCCAATGTGACACACACAGCTGGTCTGGTTGGTTTAGATCCTAAGTGACCTTTACCTCCTGTCTCCCATTCTTACTGTCTTGTAAATTTAGCTCCCACCCTAAAGATGCCCATTTTGAATAGTTTAGAAATTTAACTTTTAAATTAGAAATGTTATAATAGATTGTCACTGAGTAATGTTGATTATTATTTAAAATAAGCATTATTGTGGTCTTTGCTTTAGGAGGACTGATTTAGAAAATTAACTTCTGAATCAGAAATGTAATAGATTGTTACTGAGTTATACTGTTTATTATTTAAAGTAAGAGTTAATGTGGTCTTTGCTTTGAACCATTATGTATAAAACTGTGATTTTGGAAATGGAAAAACAGAACAGTCTTGGAGAGGCTACTCTCACAGTTCTACCAAATCACCAGCCTTCTGACAAATAAAATTTGGTGGACTGATTCTCGTCTCATTTTTGCATATTGGCTGACAGTGAGCAGCTGGACCCTCTTCACCTGGTAATACTTCTGAGTTTATGTCTGACTTTTTTTCCTATTCAATTGGTGTCAGCGAAGAGGGTTTGCTGGAACCGCCCTGACTCATGGAAACATGTGGTTTGGGAAGAGAAAGGAGGAAATGGTGGGGGATGAGGAACCATTAATTCTGGGCGGGCTGCATGGGCTCCCACGGTTTGAAGCTGCACCTGTGCTGTAATCATTTACCCAAGGTAAAAGTTACCAGTGGAATTTAGAGATGGATCCAACTCCTGTGGAGGTGACTCACTGGATGCCTAAGGGAATGCAGATTAGTAAGAAAAAAGCAAAATATTTAAGCTCTTAGTGGTTTTTTATTTGCAATAGCTAAAATGAAATTAAAAGAGTATGCCCAAATTAGATCTTAACATTAGATAAGATCAGCTTTCAGTCTGTGTGAGCTTCTGAGCTGACCCTTAAAGGAAACGTTGTGCAGGGTCAACAGAGAGCACCTCTAAGACTTGTGGTTACTGAAAAGGTAGCTGATGTGGGGGAAGGGCAAAACTATTGAAACCAGAGGGTATAGTGGGAAGGAATTTTTCCCTTTTGCAGATGAGTATCAGCTTCCTAAGGAGGTTTAACTAAAATGGATTGCTGAGGGTAACTAAGGTAGGGGCAGTATCTTTGGTTTTAAATGCAGCCAAGTAAAAGAGCATGTTTGGATTGATGCGGGCCCGCACTTTGCCATGGAACAATCACAAGTGCTGGAACTGATCCAGACACACAGGTTATTTCTCAGGGACCGACCAGCCTGGTGGTGCAGAACAGCCACTGTAAGGTCTGTCTGTTTACCTGAGAAGGGGGACTGTCTAGCTTCTCTGTAAATGCCAAGTGAGGCACCCCAGAAGCAGCAGCTAATATGTTTCATCCGCAAGCCATGTGGGGCTGGCTCTGTGATGGCCAGGACATTTATCCACTGAATATGCCTGTTACTCAGGTGTTGGTAAATGCTGTGCTTAAGGGGCCCCTTCTGCATGGGTACGCATGTAACCTTACTATGCAAAACTGAGCTATAGCCAGAGAAGCCTTATCAAATTTGCTGTCTCAGCTTCCTCTGAAGGGCCAGACAGCTGCTAACAAAAACATGAAGATAATTAGCAAGACAATGGGGAAAGGCAGAGGGGAAGGGTCAAAGGAATCTTCCCAGGAAGGTGGACATTTTTAAATGGTTATTAAGAAATAAGATGAATGAAGAAAAGGTTGATGGGGTGAAACTAAGAGGACAAAGAAAGGGGAGAGTTATGGGACTCATCCCAGTAGGGTGGAAATCTTTACATGGCTATCAAGAAATGGAGGACCCACTTGCTAGACTAGTATTGCTTCTTGCAATCTAGACCATCATGATGGCAATTCTAATGTCCAAATGTGGAAGAGTTCAGGTGTTTATAGAGACAAGGAGAAATGGTAGCTGAGGGAAAGAAATGAATAAATGGGTTATGAACTGAGGGAAATCCAATACTATAATAACACCTTAAAAGCTCAGAGGAGTTTCAGCACCCATAGCTCAGTGAGCAGAGAACTGGCCACATACACTGAAGCTGGCGGGTTTGAGCCTGGGCCGGGCCTGCTAAACAACAATGACAATTGCAACCAAAAAATAGCTGGGCATTGTGGCAGGCACCTGTAGACACAGCTACTTGGGAGGGTGAGGCAAGAGAATTGCTTAAGCATAAGGGTTGGAGGTTGCTGTGATGCCCCGGCATTCTACCAAGGGCAACAGCTTGAGACTAGATAAAAAAAAGAAAAAAAAAAAAAAAAAAAAAAAAAAGGAAAGGCTCAGAGGAAGAGCTGACATTCTTAGATCAGTTATCTCAGGGGTTTGAAACAGTGAAGTTTTTTTAATTTTTTTTTATTGTTAAATCATAGCTGTGTACATTTGTGCAATCAAGGGGTACAATGTGCTGGTTTCATATACAATCTGAAATATTCTCATCAAACTGTTCAACGTAGCCTTCATGGCATTTTCTTAGTTATTGTATGTAGA
>CAUYPK010089826.1:0-33297 GCA_963574355.1 Loris lydekkerianus | reverse complement strand
TGAAAGATCTCTATAAAGAGAACTATGAAACTCTAAGGAAAAAAATAGCTGAAGATGTTAACAAATGGAAAAACATACCATGCTCATGGCTGGGAAGAATCAACATCGTTAAAATGTCCATACTACCCAAAGCAATATACAATTTTAATAAAATCCCTATTAAAGTTCCACTGTCATACTTTAAAGATTTTGAAAAAATAATACTTCGTTTTATATGGAATCAGAAAAAACCTCAAATAGCCAAGACATTATTCAGAAATAAAAACAAAGCAAGAGGAATCACGCTATCAGACCTTAGACTATACTGTAAATTGATAGTGATCAAACAGCATGGTACTGGCACAAAAACAGAGAGGTAGATGTCTGGAACAGAATAGAGAACCAAGAGATAAATTTAGTTTCTTACCATTATTTGAAGTTGAAAAGCCAATTAAAAACATTGAGTGGGAAAAAGATTCCCTATTTAACAAATGGTGCTGGGTTAACTGGCTGGCAACCTGTAGAAGATTGAAACTGGACCCACACCTTTCACCATTAACTAGGATAGACTCTCACTGGATAAAAGATTTAAACTTAAGACATGAAACTATAAAAATACTAGAAGAGACTGCAGGGAAAACCCTTGAAGAAATTGGTCTGGGTGAGTATTTCATGAGGAGGACCTCCCGGGCAATTGAAGCAGCTTCAGAAATACACTACTGGGACCTGATCAAACTAAAAAGCTTCTGCACAGCCAAGAACACAGTAAATAAAGCAAGCAGACAGCCCTCAGAATGGGAGAAGATATTTGCAGGTTATGTCCCCGACAAAGGTTTAATAACCAGAATCAACAAAGAACTCAAACGTATAAGCAAGAAAAGAACAAGTGATCTCATTGCAGGCTGGGCAAGAAACTTGAAGAGAAACTTCTGTGAAGAAGACAGGTGCATGGTCTACAGATATATGAAAAAATGCTCATCATCTTTAATCATCAGAGAATTGCAAATCAAAACTATTAATACCTTGAGATACCATCTAAATCCAGTAAGATTAGCCCATATCCCATATCACAAAATCCCAAGACCAGAGATGTTGGCATGGATTTGGAGAAAAGGGAACACTTCTACACTGCTGGTGGGAATGCAAATTAATACATTCCTTTTGGAAAGATGTTTGGAGAACACTTAGAGATCTAAAAATAGATTTGCCATTCAATCCTATAATTCCTCTACTGGGTATATACCCAGAAGACCAAAAATCACATCATAACAAAGATAATCGTACCAGAACGTTTATTGCAGCCCAATTCATAATTGCTAAGTCATGGAAAAAGCCCAAGTGCCCATGGATCCACGAATGGATTAATAAATTGTGGTATATGTACACCATGGAATATTATGCAGCCTTAAAGAAAGATGGGGACTTTACCTCTTTCATGTTTACATGCATGGAACTGGAACATATTCTTCTTAGTAAAGTATCTCAGAATGGAAGAAAAAGTATCCAATGTACTCAGCCCTACTATGAAACTAATTTATGGCTTTCACATGAAAGCTATAACCCAGTTATAACCTAAGAATAGGGGGAAGGAGAGAGGGAGGGGAGGGAGGGTGGCAGGTGGGTGGAGGGAGGGTGATTGGTGGGATTACACCTAAGGTGCATCTTACAAGGGTACATGTGAAACTCAGTAAATGTAGACTATAAATGTCTTAACACAATAACTAAGAAAATGCCAGGAAGGCTATGTTAACCAGTGTGATGAAAATGTGTCAAATGGTCTATAAAACCAGTGTATGGTGCCCCATGATCGCATTAATGTACACAGCTATGATTTAATAATGATAAAAAAAAAAGATGTTAAGCTTCTTCAAATTTTGCCTCCCTAAATTCTGTGTTCTGTGGCATTGCCAGAATAATTTCCAGTAGTGTCATGCCCTGCTTAAAATCCTTCTGCAGCTCCCCATTGCTTACAGAAGAGAATCTAAGCGGGTAACACAGCCAGCCATGTCCTTATAACCTGCTTCCTGCCCGCCCCTCAGCCTCATTGCTCACCATTCCCTGCCATAACTTTGTGCTTCAGCAATACTGAACTCCATGGCACACCACTTTGCTGTTTGTTTTCTTTGTCTGTTTACTCCTGCTGTACTCTTAGTCGGGAATATGCTTTGTCTGACTGATTCATCCAGCTGCAGCTCCTCCCTTAACACTCAGCTCAGGGGCTACCTCCTCTGAGAAGCTTCTCCTGTAAACCCCAGTTTGGGCCATCTTCATTTCTCCAAGTTTATGTCCCTATTATTTAACTAACAAGCCATCCTATCAGTATTTGTTTATAAGTGTGTCTTACCAAAATAATGAACATCTCAAGGGCAAGGCAGTTTCATCTATCTTTATAGTCCATCAGTTAATCGTAGCTATGACACATAGTAAATTTTCAGTAAATGTTTATTGAAAGACTGAATGAATTACCAAAGGAGTTAAACTTTAATATAATGGAAGGGACCTGTAGAGCTCTTGTAAATGTATTATTAATTATCTCCAGTTCCATAATTTTGGACTATAAAGCAAGACAAATCAGCCTTAAAGTGTTAGAAGAAAACTGCTGCATTTATAGTTTTGCTGGCTTTTTTTAGGTACATCTCTTTCTTGCAACAGTCCCTTTTCCTGTTTAAAGCACTATGCTAAGAGTTAGGTATAAGAGATAGAATCCCTGCTTTTAAAGAGCCTATAACCCAGTGAGAGAATAGCATTCCCCTTTGCAAAGCTAGAAGACAGACTGATCTCACCTGGCCCCTGATTTTCAGTGGCGTTACAGTTTATAAGTCATGTCTTGCTATATAGGTATAATATAGGGATAATACAGATGTTTATAAACCATTAATACAAAACTGATGTAATAAAAATGTAAAAATTAAATAGGAATACAGAAGTAAAATAAAATAAAAATGTAAAAATTCAAGAGGAATACAGAGGAATATGATTAGGTGGCATGTTTTGCTTTTATAAAATTCTTACTGTACTTAAAAGGTTTCTGTTCTATAATTTTAAAACAGAACAGTAGAATGAAGAAGTGTGAAAATCATCTGAAGATAATCTTCTCACCATCCTTAAATAATAACTCTTTATATTTTATCATATTAAAAATATATTGGACATAATAACAATCTTATTTGAATTCTTAAAAATAATTTACTACTGTATGTATTAGATTGTTTTTAGGAAAAAAATTAGCCCTATATAAATATCAGGGGAAAGTAATAAAGATGTTTTGAAGTAGAAGGACTCTATTACAGTTCTGGTGTTTAATTCAGTTAAATAGCTTAGATCTTCTGGGTTAGTAACACCATCTTCCCAAACAAAAGACAGCACAACCCACATTTGCTGGGTTCCTCTCCCTATAAACTAAGACAGTTGTAAAATGGCCTCTTTCAGTTTTCATGCTCAGTCTTTCTTCATTATTGATTGAGTCATTCATTCAGTAAATATTTTCTTAATATTTCCTGCTTAGAGCCAGACACTGTACTGGGCTCTGGGGATACTGTGGTGAGCAAGGCAGATATTGACCAGTCATTATGGAACTGAAAAGTTCTCTTCTATCTTTGGTCTTCCTGTGAGTGGTCTATTGCCTGAAATGTGTCCAACCAGCCTATGGGTTGGTAAAAAAAAAAAAAGCAGTGTTTTATTTTCCACTCCAAATGCTGGTATCAGATATTTTAGCAAGAAGAATAAGCATTCCATTGATTAATTTTATAAAAACCTGCTAAAACATTATTGCTATATTCTTTGTCTTCCTTAAAAGAAAATTAAAAGTTTGTTTTCATTCGAAGTTACAGTTTACTGGTATAAGTAGATGTAATATGCTTTAAAATGTTTTAAATGTTGCTAAATAATAATCAAAAATTAGAACGAGATATTTAGGTTTTAAATAACAGAGCAAATAGTACATGAAGCATAGTTCATCATGTACAGGAAGAAAGAGTAAAAGAAACAAGAAAAAGCAAAAGTAATAAATTACATAAGTTAGTAAACGTGTGGGTTTATTTTTTTCCCCCTTTAAACTTTTTCATTAGGTTTGTTATAATGTTAGTGCACAATATACCTTCTCTTTTCAGCCTAGCAAAAGAAACACCAGGTAACAACAGAATCTGAGCTGGAAGGGGCACTAAGAGAAAATCTAATTTATACTTACTCTGCTAGGCACTGGGGGTGCAGGATGGACAAAACAGACACCCTCCTGGAGCTTGCAGCTGAGTAGGGAGAGAGACTGTCACCAATAAATAATTACAAACTGTGATAAGTGAGTTAAAGAAAAATTATAGGAAGCTATGAGAGCATGTAATGCTCCCTGACCTGGTCTTATACATAAAGACAAACCCACTCAAGTGGTATTCGAGCTGAATCCTTAAAGGTGGTGAGAAGTTGTTCATCAGAGGAGGAGGAAGAGCTCCAGGAGAAGGGAGCAGACAAGCAAAGGCCCCGAGGAAGGTGGGCCAGCATTGGTGTCTCATGGGGTCCCCTGGGCTGTGTGACATCCTCTAGGAAAAGCATCACCTCCTCCTCTAATCAACCTTCCCTGTGCCCCAGTGACTGTCACTGTTAGGGCATTTCAATTCAGTAACATGCACTGAGTACCGGGCTCTGGCAGATGGACACGTTTATAAATATGGGTTGACCTTTCCATCCAGGAACATGCAGGAAGAACCCATATAGGAGTGAAGATATGTGTACAAGGCAGCCTGGGATATAAGCAAGGGCATCCAGAAAACATTTGTGGGTGAAAAGGGAAGGAAGAAATAAGTCCCTGAGTGATCTGAGAAAGTAGAATTTCAGCTTGGCCTTGAAAGGAGAGGAACTCTGATAAGCAATTATGCAGGGAAAGAGCATTCCAGCTGAGACAGGAGTTTAAACTAGAAAAATGAAGACAGAGAAGGAGCCGACGCTGCATTTAAACGCTGGTAAAGCCAGCATCATCATGATGTTGCTTTTCTTCCAGCAAAATGGGGAACGAAGCAGACAGATTTGTTAGACATAATTTCTCTTCCCTTCAAATGCCAAAAATGTATGCTTTAACCATTTTTGATGATATTTCTACAATGTTTTATATCCATTCCTGTTTTTCTGAACAAAGGATCCTGAATTAACTTAATCTCTTGATGAT
This sequence comes from Loris lydekkerianus, assembly GCA_963574355.1. Lineage (NCBI taxonomy): Eukaryota > Metazoa > Chordata > Mammalia > Primates > Lorisidae > Loris > Loris lydekkerianus. The sequence continues at coordinate 28,163 of CAUYPK010089826.1, read as the reverse complement.
GCAGAATCACGGTGATCAAAATGCAGTTATTTTATGCTGTTTGCAAAGCGGTTCTCTGTCTACTTTAAGTATTTTCTCTGTCTTCTGGTTGACAGCTGTTAGTTTTCTTTGAGTCAGCCTTCAGAAAATCCCTGCTCCACAGATCTCTTCACAAAGCCAGTATTCCTGTTTTCATCTCACTTATAGCTTCTATTTAACTGAGAAGCCAAGTAAATACCCATGTTGAGAATCACATGTCTGGTATACGCTACGCTTCAATCAATACTAGCTGGATAAATGATTAAGTAGGTTTTGATTGAGAGCTTAGGGTATGGAGTTAGTATAGAGACCTGGGACAGTTCTAATGGCATCAGATTCCAAGCCATGTAGTATCAAACCTCCAGATAATGGGTTGTTACTCTGCTATTTTTGCAGTGTTGCTTAGCAAGCCCAACTGCCAAGCAGCTTAGATTCTAGTAACTATTTTTTTCATGCCTTGGTAATGTTTGTTACCATGGTGCTCTGGGTGACTTTTTTTGGTAATATAATTGCCTTTTAGTGGCTCAAGAAATTGTTTTGTGATAAAGGTGTTGATTATTTCCTATAAAGTAAACAGGACAGTTACTACCAACTGAATCTCCCCCCTCTTTTGAAGCTAGAAAATGGGGCAGTTTTACTTTAACAAATCAAGGTACTTGCTACAGAATTGGCAGGTAACATTTTTGCATTTCTCTTTGAGTTGGTAGACTATGATTTTATTTGATTGTATAGATAAAAACCACTATAAAAGGGTAGCTTTTTCTCATCCCATTCTAAAGGAGTTCTTCAGTATTAAGATATAAACATTAGGATCTCACAGCCCTTTGTAAACACAAGAAGCTTTAACTGGGGCAGCGCCTGTGGCTCAAAGTAGTAGGGTGCTGGCATATGGGTTCAAACCCAGCCCCGGCCAAAAACTGGGGAAAAAAAAAAAAAAAAGAAGCTATAAATGTTGGCACTGTTACAATTCCAGTATTTATCATTAACAGAGAACATCCTGTAAAGCCAAAGTGTTTTGTAGCTTAATTAAAGCTATTTAGACTTAGAAAATATAGAATTTTAGAGCTAGAAAAGGGACCCTGTCAATCACATAGTCCCACCCTTTAATTTTAAAGTTGAGAAAACTGAAGCCTGGAAAGGACAAATAACAAAAACAGCAATGATATAATCCCTTATAGTTGGAAGGCCTTTATATTTATTTATTGGCAAATAAAAAATGTGACCATATAAATAAATGTTACAGCTGTATAAACAAAATTTCCTATTCAGCTGTTCATTTTGTGCTCGCCGTGAATGTGAGGTCAACATTTTTAATCCCCATTTTGTATATGTGGCACTTAGGATCTGAAGACTCAAGCGTCCTGCTCATTGTTAGTGGCAGAGGTGGAATAATAGCCCACATCTGTGACTTGCCATCTTAGACTATGGAGCCACAAACACACAGGGTCCCAAAGCTCTGTACAGAGAACTCAGCTCCTCTGTTTACTAGCTGTAACTAGGGCAGGTCACTCTACCACTTAAAGACTTATCTTCCTTCTTCTTAAAAGGGGAATAATGATACTATTTTGTAAGTCTACTGTGAAGGTTAAAGATAATTCCCATACAACACTTAAGACACTCCACCATTCAGCTCTTACCTCCCTGACTAGGTAATTGAATTGTATATAGTTCATCATCTTATATAACCAGTCTTTTCTCTGATCCAGCCCATGTAAACTCACTGTGTATAATAAGAAAACAAAATTGAGAAGATTCTTAATTTGAATAGAACCCAGGAGACCAAAATTGAACTGTGGTAAGTTCCTCATATTTTTTTCCTGTCATCAGTGAGAATGAAATTTCCTTCCCCATCACTCTACCCTTCCTCAGACATCTCAGGCAAATTTTAAAAAGAAGACTATATAAAAAAATATTAAAGCCATGCAAACAAAACCTCTCAAAGCTCCAAGTAGTCTACTAGAAAAAAATATCAGGCTAAACACAAGAAGGATTAGACCAGGAGGCAGAAGTATAGTGGGAAGGTGGGATTGCTATTCCTTTCCCCCTCCCAGTTCAAATCCTGTCTCCTCCCTTGCTAACTCACTAGTGAGGTGCTGGGCTTAGAGATCTGCATGCTTTCCTGAAGCCTCTGGGCATTTCTCTTAACACATCAGATACTGTAAACCAGGGATTTTGCCTGAAATATGGAGTCTGCCTTGTGTTGGAAGGGGCATAGGCTAGGGAGGCAGACAGACCTGGGCTTGTTCCTGGCTCCATCTCATACTAACAGTTGGCTTTGGACAAGGCACTTATTTTTCCAAGTCTTGGTTTCCTCATCTACATATTAGTAATAACAGTCCCCATCCCCATTTTGCAGAGATATTATGAAGAATAGAACAACATATGTACCCAGTGTATGGTAGGTTATTTTCAGTCATTTTCAGTCACTATGGCAGAAACTGGAAAGTGGAGTGAATGTTGACCCCATGCTCTTGGGGGTTAGCTTGGTTTGATTTAAAAAAAAAAAAAAAGTATGGAGAACATTGGAGTAGCTGTAGGCTGTCTTTACCTGCAATGAGAACCTTCAAAAGGGTGGTTTTTCAAGTCATTTCAGGTGTCTAACTTACTTCAAATAAAGACCTGAGAGAGTGCATCTCTCTCTTCTTCCAGAGACTAGCCTAGTTCAGCCACGGCCCAGAACTAACTGATCTGCTGTGTGAGGAAGGGCAGCCCCGTCTGTCTTTCAGTGTGCCTTCCTCATGTCTGAAGTTGATTTGTGGCCTGAGAATGACACCATCTGCCAAACCTTAGCCAAATCACTGTGGGTCAGTCACCAGTGATTTTTAAATTCAAAATTTTTCAATTTTTTTTTTTTTTTTTGTCGTTGTTGTTGTTGTTGTTGTTGTTCCTATACTAAGGACTAGCAGAAACAATGGTGATTTTTAAGAAGGTATTCTGGTTATGTTGCATCTAAATCTGGACAGAGACAGACTGGCCCCCTAGTGAGCCTCCAAAACCAACTCTGTCTGAGAGGCCTGAGGTTAAAGTATCTACTCTTATCTAGTGGCTCTTGAAGCTTTCCAGAAATCCTATCCAAGATGGGGCCTATTCAGTTCCCTGAGTTCAAATATTGGCTCCACCATTTATTAATTAAGTATGTTTGTATTAATTAAGTTATTTTGTGAATGAGAAATAATCACAGTATATTTCAATAAAGTAGTAGGAAAGAAGGCAAAGTATGTACTAAAAATCCACGGGGGTGTTTAATGCAAAGAAGAGTTCAGAAACTATCCTCCTTGGTAACTGGTACATATTATTGAGATGGGGAGTAAACTCACATCTCACAAATGCAGAGTTTGGGGGACAGTTAATCTGGCTTAGTGTGTAGAATGGATTACAGCTAGAAAATCCAAAAAGAGGTTAGGAATTGGTTAGGATATTAGTGCAATTGTCCAAGATGGGATGTGGACAAGGAAATTAAGAACACTCGGAATTGGAATAGGAACAAAAATCTGAGACTTTATTATCTTCTGAACATTTCTCCATCCCCTTTACTGGTTCTATCTATATCATATCTGTTGATATATACTCAGCATCTGGAACAGTGCCTACCCATATCAAATACTCAAATATTTGTTGCATTTCTATGACCTCTACATGTTGGAGTGCTCAGGGCTCAGACCTTGTTTATCTCACTCTCATTTATCTCATTCATTCTCCCAAAGATATCATCAACTGGAACTCCAGACTATATTTCTAACTATCACATAACAGTCAAAAGGGCATCTTAAACTTAAACTTGTCCTAAATGGGCCTCCTGCTCTTTTGCCAAACTTATTCCTTGCATGATATTCCCAAACTCTGTAACCTGAAGTTCCGGTGATCTAGTTGTTCAAACCCAAACTTCTCTCACCTACATCCAGTCCTCCTGTAGGCTCTGCTTTGAAACATATCTAGAGTATCTGACAGCATCTCCCCGCCTCCACCACTGCCATTCTCGTCCCAGCCATCAGTCACCTCTCATCTGGATTATTGCCAAAGCTTCCTATAAGGTCTCCCTGCTTTTACCTCTGCCCGTTTTGTGTCTATTCTTAGCATACAGCTAGATAGTTCCTTTTAAAACCTAAGTCAAATCATGTCACTTTTTTGCAAAAAAAAAAAAAAGAACACCACCACCACATACAATTATACAGTGGCTTCTTTATATTAATTAGCATAAGACCCAAAGTCTTTATGAAGGCCTTCCAGGCTCTATCATATCTTTATATCCCCCAACTCCTCACCTCCCTAACCTTGGCTCCCACTGTTCTCTTCTCCCACAATCTATAATCACCTCATTGGCCTCCATGCTACTCCTCAAGCACATCAGTCGCACTCTCAATTTGCAGCTGTAGCATCTTGTTCTACTGCAAAGATACTCCCCAGATAAGCACACATCTCCCTACCTCACCACCTCTGGAGCCTTATTCAAACATCATCTTCTGAGAAAATTTGTTCCTGGTCACCCCTACCTGAAATTGTCAACATCTGCTCACTTATTTTCACACACTCCCCCTTGTCATTCTTCTCCTTAGTATTGTGCTATATATTTTATGTATCTGTCTGTTTTGTTATTTCTTACCTCCATTTAAAAGAGTGTAAGCTACAGGAGGAAAATGATTTTGTACATTGTGTTCATTGCTGCATGTTGAGTGTCTGGAAGCATCCTTGGCACATGGCAGGCATTTGATAAATAGTTGTGGAAGAATAAAGGAAGAAGAATTGGAAAAAGTGGGGATTTTTTTTTTTCTAAATAGAAGTAAAGGAAAAGATAAAAGATGACTCTTGGGTTATGCCTCTGGGTAACTAGGAGGCTGATTGGTATAATTTATTGTAGTGAAGAGAGGGGAAGAGCAGTGATGGTGGTTCTTGAAGATCAAGAGTTCCTATTTGGATCAGCGATTTTGACTAGACAGGAGGACAGCTCAGGCAAAATTTGTAAAACAAGATGAGAGTTCAAAATAGTCACTGATGTTAAGATATAAATCTAGTTCCCAAGAAAGTTGATGGTGATATTTAAATTGATGGACTTTTCTGGAATCTTTGAGTGAGAAGAGCAGGGTATCAAAATTCCAGACCAGAAATTTTTTTTTTTTTTTTTTTTTTTTTTGCAGTTTTTGGCCAGGGCTGGGTTTGAACCTGCCACCTGCAGCATATGGGGCCAGCGTCCTACTCCTTTGAGCCATAGGCACCACCCCAGAGCAGAAATTCTTAACTATCTATTTAGAATCACTTAAAGAATTTTTATATATCCCAGTGCCCTGACCACATACCTGGTCAGTTAGATCACAATTCCTGTGGGTGGGACATATGCAGTAATTTGAAAACTCCTGGGGTAATTCCAACATGCAGCCAGGGTTGAGTATCACTGAGCTGGAGTCTTAAAGATACACTTATCTTTAGGTGAAGGTAAAATAAAGGAATCTAAAATGGAAACAGAAATAGCAGTCATAAAAATGGGATGAAAACCAAGGTAATCTTGCCAGTTCTTGTGCTCAAATGTGCATAAGAATCACCTGGAGATCTTGCTGAAATGCAGATTCTGTTCCAGAGAGCTAAGATGGGCCTGAACGTCTGCATCTGTCATAAGCTCCCAAGTGATACCAGTGCTTCTGACCCAAGGACCATACTTTGAGCACCAAGTGTCAAGAGCAGCACTTCTCAAACCTTGGTATGCATAATAATCACCCAGAAAGCTCATTAAATCAGCTATCGGGGCCCCACTTCACCCCTTCCCCAAGATCCTGATTCTTTTTTTTTTTATTTTTATTAAAGCATAGCTGTGTACATTAGTGCATCAAGGGGTACAATGTGCTGGTTTCATATACAATCTGAAATATTTTCATCAAACTGTTTAACATAGCCTTCATGGCATTTTCTTAGTTGTTGTATGAAGACATTTGAATTCTGCATTCAGTAAGTTTCGCCTGTACCCATTCTAAGATGCACCATAGGTGTGGCCCCACCAACTACCCTCCCTCCACCCCAATCTCCCCCCTCCTCTCCCCTCCCCTCCCTTGGCCATTTCCCCATATTTTATAACCCAACTATAGCACAAAATCCTGATTCTATAGAGAAAGGGCAGAGCCCCAAACTTGCATTTTGAACTAATGACCAGGTAGTGTTTTTGCTGCTGCTTCAAGGAACACGATTCTAGTGGCAACAACTCACCAAGACCACAGTAAGAAAGAGGAGAGACTCAATACTATCTACCAAATGAATAAAAGATGCTTCAAGGACACCAGGGAGAAGAAGAACAGAGCAAAAGCCACTATATTTTACAAGGTGAAGGTCATTCATGAGGCAGAAACCATAAAACCATAAAGTGATTTCTGCTTTCCTTAATGCTCTATTTCCAAGCAATATGCTTTCCTCCCAGCTACTGTATTCTATCTTGGGAACAGTTACCTTACAAAAGCTCTGTAGCTATTTTTTGACAGAAAGAGGAGGCAAATCAATGATTTGCTTTTATTTCCCCTAAGGCATAGGAGGTATGCTAACAGGGTCCTTGAGAACTCATCTGCCTGGATGTGCCATGTCAAGCAGATGAGACTATATTTGTTAAAGACCTTTGGAGGATTTTTCAGCTTCTTCAAATACCAAAATATAGTTGTGATGTTGCTGCTATGTCCTCATTTCTTGTCTTTTTAAAGCAGAGCTTTCAGCATTATTGATGTTTGGGGCTGGATGATTCTTTGTTGTTGGGGGTTGTCCTCTGCATTGCGACATGTTTAGCTTCATCACTGGCCTCCACCCACAAAGGTCAGTAACATCACCTTCCCCAAGTCATGACAACCAAAATTGTCTGCATACATTGCCAAATGTCCCCTGGACAGCCAAATCACCCCCAGTTGAGAACCACTGCTTTAAGAGCAACATCTGAAAACCTCGCCATCCTGCTGAGAAATCTGACTTGTAGTTTGGGTATGTTGATACCACAGGTAACTTGGTAATGCGGCAGAGCCTTAGGCAGAGCACTACCAGTAACCAATACTAGGACTGCCCTTTCAAATTCTTCAGGCAACATAAAAGACTAGTTTGAATTTAAATAATGGGGAATTTTATTGACCTCAGATGTGCCGAGAGCCTTAAAGGTAGCGCAGTACCTCAAGCCTGCCTCAGAGGTGATGGGTACAAAAGTCTCAGGAGACTTCCTCCCAAACCCAGTGTTAAGCAGTCAACAATTACATTTTTCCCCATGCCAAGAAAATGCCATAACCACCCACATCGTATGAGAGAAAGCATTAATCAACTTGCCACTAAAACTATGCATTGTTCTGGGAGGCTCATTTCTGTCTTTTCTTGTGACCCTGAAGGGACCAGTACTTACTAGACATCTCAATACTTATTTCCCTTCATCATAATCAGAGTGACATAAAGCCCACCCATAAACCAGTGTTCTTCATTTTCAATCATTAGCCTGCATCAAGACCACAGATTACTGGGCTGTGCTCTCAGAGATTCAGAAATTTAACCCACTCCCCCAAGTATGCCATTAGTAAGTAAACACAGCACCCATGCATGGAAGGGGAAATAGTGCATGTTGGAAACAAGCATTTGCCCAGAGAAAAGTCTTGGGTGGGACCTGTGAATGTGTATTTCTAACTAGTTTTTGAATGATGTTGATACTTTTGGTCCAGGGACTAAACACACTTTGAGAACTATTAATATTAACCAAGATAATTGTTCTCAATTTTGGCTGAACATTATTAGAATTACCTGGGGAATATTTTAAACTATTTATGCCATGGCTCTGTCACAAACCAATGCAATCAGATCTCTGGATGTGAGATCCATTTTATGGAATGTATTTAAAGATTATCAGTAATCTACAGTCAGCACTGAGAACCATTGAGGTGAAATGCATGCCAAAGCATTGGGAGTGGAGGGTCTTACCAAGTGGTCTTGTTAAATAAAGACGAGTCACTATAAAGTAGTCTTGTTGAATAAAGATGAGTCTCCCTTAAACCTGGAGAGGCATGATTCCCACTCTTGAGGCTTTGTTGAGGATAACTTCTCCAGTTCCACTCTAAACTGTTCTAACACTGTAGTCCAAACAAGGTTCAATCCATAAGTGAATATTCTCTACTTTGTGTCTCATCAGGGTATGGACAGGATTGGAGATAGAGACTGTAAAAACTAGAGGCTAGGAAGAAGTAGTCAAGCTTGAGGGAAGCAAACCAAGGCTTAAGAAGCCCAGCAGCAGCAGCTAAAAATCAGGAAAGGCAACTGTCAGCAAGCCAAGCCATCAGGACAGTGCAGGGCTTCTATTGAGGCTTATCACCAGAAATATGGCAGGAATTCAAGGCAGCAGCCAGAGATCGGTAGTTGCCAGTTAAGAGGTAAGACACAAGTGATTCCAGGGTAAAATATGTACCTCACAACTCAGAGACAGATGTAGCCTTCATTTTTTGAAAGTGCATTGCCATAAAACCCACTGTTTCATTACCTTTCAACTCAACCCAGAGATTTCCCATATGTTGATCTTTGGTGCCACAGTAGAATGCTGAAGAGACATGTAAATATCTCTCATAAAGTAGAACCATTCAAGAGTTTTTTATCTAAAGAAGTACCTTTTGCCTCCATTGTATCTTAATGAGATACAGTATGCCCTTGGACTTAGCAAGCTTAAAATTTATCACTTTATTTTTAGAATTTTTAGCAACTGGAAGGGTGATGATTTTGCCTTGGCTTTCTCAAGGCTCAGAATATGCAGGGCAAATCACTTATCTTAGTCTACTCCTCAACATCTGTAACTTAGCATGACTTTACTGTTCTCCAGGTGTGGTCTTACTTGTAGCGATGATCTGACAGGCAAACAGTTGTCTCCCTTACCAAGGAAAATACCAGTGGCTGCTGCATTTTCCACCTCAGCTTATACTCGAGTCACTAAGTTTTCCCAGTTTTTAGGGTAAAATTAGGGGGGTCAGCTTGTACTCGGGTCGGCTTATGCTCGAGTATATGCAGTAACTTGTTTAAGGATATAAATAAGACACACATCTCTCAGTAGATTGTGTAGAAAGCTGGGAGCTTGTCCAGCCAGTCATTTCTGATTCACAAGGTGAGAGTTACAGGAAATTCTCAAGAACATTTCTCATCTCCTGTACTCTGTATAAAGTCTTTATTTATTTTTTTTTTTATTAAATCATAGATGTGTACATTAATGCAATTATGGGGTACAATGTGCTGGTTTTACATAAAATTTGAAATACTTTCATCAAACTGGTTAACACAGCCTTCACTGCATTTTCTTAGTTATTGTGTTGAAACATTTATATTCTACCCTTAGTAGATTTAACATGTACCCTTGTAAAATGCCCTGTAAGTGTGGTCCCACCAATTACCCTCCCTCCATCCATCCTCCCCCCTCCTCTCCCTTTCCCCTTCTCTTTCCCCTTTATCTTGGGCTGTATTTGGGTTATAGCTTTCTTATGGAAGTGTGGGTGCTTATAAATTGGTTTCATAGTAGGGCTGAGTACATTGGATACTTTTTCTTCCATTCCTGAGATACTTTGCTAAGAAGAACATGTTACAGCTCCATCCATGTAAACATGAAAGAGGTAAAGTCTACATCTTTTTTAAGGCTGCATGATATTCCATGATGTATATATACCACAATTTATTGATCCATTCATGGGTCGATGGGCACTTGGGCTTCTTCCATGACTTAGCAATTACGAATTGGGCTGCAATAAACATTCTGCAAATATCTTTGTTATAAAGTGATTTTTGGTCTTCTGGGTATAGACCTAGTAGAGGAATTGCAGGATTGAATGGCAGGTCTATTTTTAGATCCCTAAGTGATCTCCAAACACCTTTCCAAAAGGAATGTATTCGTTTGCATTCCCACCAGCAGTGCATAAGTGTTCCCTTTTCTCCACATCCACGCCAACATCTCTGGTTTTGGGATTTTGTGATGTGGGCTAATCTTACTGGAGTTAGATGATTGAGGCTAAATAGCCTCAAAGTGGTTTTGATTTGCATTTCCCTGATGATTAAGGGTGATAAGGATTTTTTTTCATGTGTCTGTAGGCCGTGCACCTCTTCTTCAGAGAAGTTTCTTTTTAAGTCCTTTGCCCACAATGAGATGGGATCACTTGTTCTTTTCTTGCTAATACGTTTGAGTTCGCTGTGAATTCTGGTTATTAAACCTTTGTCAGAGACATACCTACAAATATCTAATCCCATTTTGAGGACTGTCTGCTTGCTTTCCTTACTGTGTTCTTGCCTGTCCAGAAGCTTTTTAGTTTGATCAGATCCCAGTAATGTATTTTTGGTGTTGCTTCAATTGCCTGGGGGTACTCCTCATAAAATATTCTACCAAGTCAATTTCTTCAAGTGTTTTCCCTGCACTTTCTTCTATTCTTCTTATAGTTTCATGTCTTAAGTTTAAATCTTTAATCCAGTGAGAGTCTATCTTAGTTAATGGTGAAAGGTGTGGGTCTTCTACAGGTCGCCAGCCAGTTCACCCAGCACCATTTGTTAAATAGGGAATCTTTTCCCCACTGAATGTTTTTAATTGGCTTATCGAAGATCAAATAACAGTAAGTAGCTAGGTTCATCTCTTGGTTCTCTATTCTGTTTCATACATCTGCCTCTCCATTTTTGTGCCAGTACCATGCTGTTTTGATCACTATTGATTTATAGTATAGTGTGAAGTCTGGTAGCATGATTCCTCCTACTTTGTTTTCATTTCTGAGTAATGTCATGGGTATTTGAGGTTTTTTCTGATTACATCTAAAATGAAGTATTATTTTTTTCAATGTCTTTAAAGTATGACAGTGGTGGGGCTTTAATAGGGATTGCATTAAAATTGTATATTGTTTTGGGTAATATGGACATTTTAACAATGTTGATTCTTCCTAGCCATGAGCATGGTATGTTTTTCCATTTGTTAACATCTTTAGCTATTTCTTTTCTTGGAGTTTCATAGTTTTATTTATAGAGATATTTCATGTCCCTTGTTAGGTAAACTCCCAGATATTTCATCTTCTTTGGCACTACTGAAAAAGGAATAGAGTTCTTGACTATTTCTTCAGCTCTTGTTGAAGCTATTGTTGAATAGCTATTCTTCAGCTATTTTTGAAGACTATTGTTGGTATAAATAAAGGCTACAGATTTGTAAGTATTGATTTTGTAACCTGAGATGCTGCTGTATTCCGTGATCACTTCTAAGAGTTTTGTAGTTGAATCCCTGGTGTTTTTCAGATATACAATCATATTATCTGCAAAGAGTGAAAGTTTGATCTCCTCTGACCCTATATGGATACCCTTGATTGCCTTTTCTTGCCTGATTGCAATAGCTAAAACTTCCATTACAATGTTAAAGAGCAATGGAGACAATGGGCAGCCTTGTCTGGTTCCTGATCTAAGTGGAAATGATTTCAATTTAACTCCATTCAATATGATATTGGCTGAGGATGGCCTCTATCAGTTTAAGAAATGTCCCTTCTAACCCATTTTCTTAAGTGTTCTGATCATGAAGGGATGCTGGATATTATCAAAAGCTTTTTCTGCATAAATTGAGAGAATCACATGGTCTTTGTTTTTTATTTTGTTTATGTGATGAATTATATTTATATATTTACATATATTGAACCAGCCTTGAGACCCTGGGATAAGACCCACTTGGTCATAATGTATAATTCGTTTGATGTGTTGCTGGATTCTGTTTGCTAGGATCTTACTGAATATTTTTGCAACAATATTCATTACAGATATTGGTCTCTAATTTTCCTTTCTTGGTGGGTCTTTTCCTGGTTTGGGGATCAAGGTGATGTTTGCTTCATAGAATGTGTTGGATTGTATTCCTTCTTTTTCTATATTTTGGAAAAGGTTAAGTAACATAGGTACTAGTTCTTCTTTAAAGGTTTGGCAGAATTCTGATGTGAAGCCATCTGGTCCTGGACTTTTCTTTTTGAGGAGATTTTGTATAGTTGATGCTATTGCAAAACTTGATATAGGCCTGTTCAATATTTCCACTTCATTCTGGCTAAGTCTAGGAAGTTGGCATGTTTCCAAGTATTCGTCTGTTTCCTTCAGATTTTCATATTTCTGAGAATAGAGTTTTTTGTAATATTCATTAAGGATTTTTTGAATTTCTGAGGAGTTTCTTGTTATTTCGTCTTTGTCACTTCTGACTGATGAAATTAGAGATTTTACTCTTCTTTTTCCTGGTTAGGTTAGCCAGAGTTTTATCTGTTTTATTGACCTTTTCAAAACCTAACTTTTGATTTATTGATCTGTTCTATAATCCTCTTTTTTCAATTTCATTTAATTCTGCTCTAATTTTGGTTATTTCTTTTCTTCTGCTGGATTTGGGATTGGAATTTTCTTCCTTTTCCAGTTGCTTAAGAGGTCCCATTAAGTTGTTAACTTCCTCTCTTTCCATTCTCTTGAGGAAGGCTTGCAATGCTATAAATTTCCCTCTTAGGATTGCATGGGTGGTATCCCAGAGGTTCTGGTAATTCATGTCTTCATTATCATTTTGTTCCAAAAATTTGGTAATTTCATTCTTAATCTCGTCTATGGCCCAGCTATCATTCAGCATAAAGTTATTTAGTTTTCATGTTTTTGTATGAGTATGCAGATTCTTGTTACTGAATTCAACTTTTATTCCATGATGGTCCCAGAAGATGCAAGGAATAATTTCTATTATTTTAAATTTTTTGAGGTTAGACCTGTGACTTAAGATGTGATCAATTTTGGAGGATGTTCCATGGGCTGATGAGAAGAATGTGTATTCAGTTTTGTTAGGATGAAATGTTCTGTAGATGTCTGTTAAATCTGATTGTTGAATGGTTAAGTTTACGTCTAAAATTTCTTTACTTAGTTTCTTACTGGAGGATCTGTCTAACACTGCCAAAGGGATGTTAAAATCTCTGACTATTATGGTGCTGGAGAAAATCAAGTTGCTCATGTCTTTTAGAGTCTCTCTTATAAATTGAGGCACATTCTGGTTGGTTGCATGAATGTTAATAATTGAAATCTCATCATTTTGAGTGTTACCCTTAACAAATATGAAGTCACCATCCTTATCTTTCCTTTTGTTGTTTTAAATTCTATTGTATCTGAGAAAAAAATTGCAGCAACTGCTTTTTTCTGATTTTCATTTGCCTAAATTATAGGTGACCATCCCTTCGCTCTGAGTCTATATTTATCTTTTAAGGTAAGATGAGATTTTTATATGCAGCAGATATCTGACCTTTTGTATCCAGTCAGCCAACCTGTGCCTCTTTAGAGGACAATTTAAGCCATTCACATTAATTAGTAGTATTGATAAGCCTGGTAGTATTTTGTGTATCGAGTTTTTTGAAAGTCCAATGGGCATTTTTAATCCTTTCACCACTGTGGAAGTTGGAATTTGATCGAAAGTTTCTGAGTGAGGTGACTTTGGTGGTAGCAGATTGTGTTGGTCATTATGGAGGATAGGTCTGGGAATATCCTGGAGAACTGGTTTAGTTGTGGCAAATTTCTTCAACATGTGAATGTCATTAAAGTATTTAATTTCTCCATCATAAATGAAATTCAGTTTAGCTGGATACAGGATCCTGGGTTGAAAATTCTTTTGTTTTAGGAGATTAAAAGTCAATGACCACCCTCTTCTGGCTTGAAAGGTTTCAGCAGAGAGATCTGCAGTCATTCTGGAATTTTTCCCCTTATAGGTTATGGTTTTCTTACATCTGGCTGCTTGCAGAATTTTCTCCTTCATATTAAGTTTGGCGAAGTTATTTATAATGTGTCTGGGAGATGCTTTATTTGAATTAAGTTGTGCTGGGGTTCTGAAACTGTCTGCTATCTGAATTTCAGAATCTCTTGCCATTTTGGGGAAGTTCTCCTTGATTATCTCTTGGAGTGGAGCATCTGGGCCTTTCGAAGCAACCTTGTCATCACCTTCAGGAATTCCTATAAGGCGAATATTAGTTTTTTCAAGTTATCCCACAGCTCTCTGAGAGAATGATCCATTTTTACTCTCCACTTCTCTTCCTCTATGAGCATTTTGGAGCATTCAAAACCTTTGTCTTCAATGTCAGAAATTCTTTCTTCTGCCTGCTCCATTCTGTTACTGAGGGATTCTATTGTATTCTCATAGCTTGGAGGGCTGTAAATTCTTTTCTCAGTGTGTCAAAATCTTTGGTGATTTTATCTTTGAATTCATTGATTTATTGAGACAACTCTTGAATTATTCCTAGAATTTCTAATTCCAAGTTTACTTCCATTTTGTTAATCTTATTTGTCATCCAAATGCTTACCTTGATTTCTGACACCTCAGCCATTTGTTTGTGAATGGGATCTTCTGGTGTATCCATCTTGTCATTCTTTGGGGGAGTTGATCTGCTCTGATTATTCATGTTTGCAGAGTTGTTCCACTGATTCCACCCCATGATCATTTTTCACCATTTGGTTAGATGAGCATATAAGGTGAAATTGGATTGTGGGGTCCTGGAATAGTGATTAACCAGCCATTTGCCCAAGAGCTGGGACTGGTGACTGCAGCTTTTCCCCTACAGCTTTGCAAAGGACCTGTACAGTAATCTGGCCTGAGACACTGGGGACTTGCTTGGTGTCGTGGGGCTAAGTGTCTCTGTCTTATTTTCAGCTGGTCTCTGTCGAATCCTAGTGAATTAGTAACTCTGGGTTGAAGTCTCAGCTGTGGAGAAATACAAGCAACCAAGACACCCCGCCCCCAACAGGCAACAACTGGAAAAGGAAAACCAAACCTTCCCGCAACAACACAACCAAGGTAACACCTTGGATGGTCCTCGGGTGATTGGCCCAGGTCAAGAGTTCCAAATCAATTGTCCCAGTCAACACCCAGTCTCAAGTGGGAGAGTTCAAAAAGTCTCCAGCAACTAGATAGCAGGGGTCTGCTGGCAGCTTGAGTGTGGTTCATTCTTGTACTCCATGGAGTCAGAAGGACCCACCCAGCAAATGAGTTAGTCTGGGGAGGTTGATGCCTTCTTCCCCACCTGGCACCTCTGTCACACCCAGTCACTGGTAACCCCACAGGGCTGTGGCCCAGTTCCCTTCAATGAGCAAATGCACCAGAGATTTGCACCTGCCTGAGTCACAGGGAGATCTATGTCTCTTCAGCCAAGCCTCCACACTCTGCCACCAGCCGGCAGGGGGAACTGAAGCCTGACTACCTTGGGTGCTTAATGGAAGCTGGGGAGTGTCACTGAGTTCAAGCCCCACTCCAGATTGATGTTGCTGTCACATATTCTTGCGGAATTTGTGTTTCTGTCCTGGTTGTATTCCACTGCAGGCCAGGCACTGTTTGAGTTCGTAGAAATTGCAACTTAGCCCCACCCTGTGCCACTGCCAGTGCACCATTTCTTGTGGAGCTGGCATCTCTGTCTCTGCCACATCCTGTGTTGGGCCAGCTTGGTTAGAGCTCATAAAGGGCTCTAAGTTCCTGCCCCTCCCTGGGCTGCTGCTGCTGCTATGCCTGCTTTTGTCCCAGCTATGCTGTGCTGGGGGCCAGGTGCATCTTGGGCTCACAATTCTGACTCAGCCCCACCCTGGGAGTATGCCACCTCTGCTTGTGCATATTCTTGTCTCCATCCCACCATGCCCTGCCTGGGCAGATACCACCTCAGGCACACCCTTTGCTCACGGGGCCTGTGTTTCCATCCCAGATCTTTTCTGCATGTGGCTGCCACTGGAGGAGAGGCCCGGCTCCCTCTGGTTGCTAAGAGAGGTGGGAAAAATATCACCAGGGCTGTGAGCCCTATTGTTCCCATCACTGCTGCTGCCACTGCTGTGCTGTGCTGCAGGGCACCATTTCTCCCTCTCCCATATGGCCCCCTTGCTCCACAATCCCTGCTTTACACCCATCCTGCTGATTCAGCACAGACTTGTAACAGCCTCGGCCCTGTCCACACTTCTCGAGAAAATGCCCAAGAATCTGGACTCCAGGGGAGACAGGTTTCCAGACCTTGGGGTGAGAGTGGAGGGGAGTGCTGGGAGTTCAGAATTTATTCAGATAGAGCATATATATTCAGTTTTATGCCTGACAGGAGAGTGCCATGGCACACTAGTGGGTCCTCTCTGGGAAAGGAGTTCTGGTTTTTAGAGGGTCTCTCCCATGGGATAAAATAGGAGGTGATCTGAACTTTGCTCTCTTGTTTGTAGAAAGTATACTGCAAACTGTTCTCATGGGGAAGGGGACTCCCATCCACTTGGCAATGGGTTTTGTACCTATTGTTTTTTTTCTTGGGGTTGCAGCTTACCTCAGCAGGGGTGATGTGCACTCTTCAATCTTCTCTTTTGGCTCAGCTCCAAACCATCAGCTTACTTGCTAAACTTCTGTCCTTTAACTCTCCTTTTGGATGGGAGCCTCTGTGGAAAGCTGGCTCCAATCAGCCATCTTGCCTCCTCCCCCCATATAAAGTCTTGACAAACTATGAACTTTAGTACAGATGGCAATGAACATCATTTTTGTTAGCCTAAAGTATTTCACAGGCATCCCACTTTTTTAGGAGGTTGGAGGGAAACCAAGATTGTTGGACTAACAGTTGTGAGAAGGCATTTGAGAGTCTCTGCTGGTTTGTAGAGGGATGGCTCAAGGGAAAGGCCACAAATCCTATTTCACAGAATCTCATAGGAAGGTAGAAGAGGAGAACAGACAACGTTTAAGCCACTCCCCCAAGTATGCCATTAGGAAGTAAACAGAACACTTCATACATGGAAGGGGAAATAATGCACATTGGAAACCAGTATTTTCCCAGAGAAACATGGAAACACTTGGGAAATTTGAGCTCCCACTGCAGTTTAACCCATTTTAGGAGTTTTAAATACTCATTAGTCATTCCTGAAAGTTACTGAGGTCTCTAATAACAGATGTGAACCTACTGTGTCCCAGACTCTTTGTTCTCAAAGTCTCTTCTTTGCATTTATGATCAAGCCTTCATCCCTGTTCAACATTTCTGCCTGCACAGAAAACAAAGTTGTGACTTCTTCCGTGTTTCTGATCCGAAGGGCTTACCTGTGCCACTTTGGTTTCCATATGCTAGAGCACAAAATGACAATGTGTGCTCTAAATTAATATTTAACAGCATTACTACCCATGTCCAAACCAGTGCTGCTCTTTCATCTCAACCTATTCTTTTTTTATGAAGCAGTCTCTACTTTTACGCACTTGTGTGTAGGTTGTAACTTTCAGCCCCACCAATTTCCTGTTCATTCTGGCATAGCTTTTTATTTAATTGGATTTCTTTTTGAAAAATAAAAGTTTTATTGAAATAAAATTCACATACCATAAATATGGTCTTGAAAAGTGCACAGATTAATAGGTTTTTAATATATACAGAGATGTACAAGCATTCCTACTATCTAATTCCAAACATTTCCTCACCCCTAAAGAAACCCTGGCCCACTAGAAGTCAGTCCCCACATCCCCTTTTCACTAGCTCCTGGTAACCAGCAATCTGGTAACCTGGTAACCAGCGATCTACTTTCTTCTCTGTATATTAGTCTATTCTGGAAACCTCATATAAGTGGAATCATATGACATCTGGCCTTTTGTGTCTGGCTTCTTTCAGTAATGCTTGCAAGGGTCATCCATGTTGTGACATGAGCTTCATTCCTCTTTACGGTAGGATAATATCCCAATGTATTGATGTATCACATCTTATTTGTTTGGAAACATTTGGATTGTTTCTACTTTGGCCTATTAGGAATAATGCTGCTCTGAGCATTTGTGTACAAATTTTTGTGTGGGCATGTTTTCATTTCTCTAAAAGTGGAATTGCTACATTATATGATAATTTTATGTTTAGGATTTTGAGGAACTGCCAGACTGTTTTTCATAGTAGGTGAATTATTTTATAATACCACCAGCAGTGTCTGAGGATTTCAGTTTGTCCACATCTTTACCAACATTTGTATTACCTGACTTTTATTATAATCATCCTCATGAGTATAAAGTAGTATCTTATTGGCATCTTGATTGGAATTTCCCTAATGATGATGATATTAAGCATCTTTTAATGTGTTTATTGACTAATTGTATATCTTCCTTGGAGAAATACTTACTCAGATTCTTTGCTTACATTTTAATTGAGTTGTCTTTTTAATGGGTTCAAATATTTCTTTACAAATTTTGGGTATAAGTCCTTTATCTGATGATTTACAAATGTTTTCTCCCATACTGTGAGTTGTCTTTTTTTCTTCTCACTGAGATCTTTCAATATGTGAACATTTCTAAGTTTGGTAAAGTCTAATTTATCTATTTTTTTCTTTGATGCTTGTGATGTCCTAAGAAACCATTGCTTACTCTAAAGTCACAAAGACTTATTCCTATGTTTTCTTCTTCTTTTTTATTTATTTATTTTTTTTTTTCAGAGACAGGGTCTCATTCTGTTGCCTTGGGTAGAGTGCCATGGCGTCATAGCTCACAGCAACCTTAAACTCTTGGACTCATGTGATCCTCTTGACTCAGCCTCCCTAGTAACTGGGACACAGGCACCTACCACAAAGCTCAGCAAGTTTTTTTTTTTTTCTATTTTTAGTGGAGAGAGGTTTCTCTCTACATTTTTTTTTTATTTGTCTATTTTTTAGTAGAGACAGGGTCTCTCTCTTGCTGAGGCTGGTCTTGAACTCCTGAGTTCAAGCAATCCACTCGCCTTGGCCTCCGAGAGTGCTAGGATTACTGGTATGAACCACCATGCCAAGCCTATGTTTTCTTCTAAGAGTTTTACAGTTTTCACTCCTACATAAAAAGTTGTCTTTTATACATTTTAATATTGTAATTTGTATTTCCTTAATGATGATGTGCCAGGTGCTAGTCTAGATTCTGGAACAACAGAGGTAAGTAGGACAGAGCTGTTGCCATCAGGAAACTTACCTCATAGTGAGGGAGTCACATATAAATAGAAAACAATGACAGAGCAAAATAATGTGTGTGCAGGACCTGACACTCTACCTGGCCCCTAGAATATGTATAGCAAGTGGTAGCTTCAATAATGTACTAATGATAGCTTCTATTTTCAGTATTACAAAGTATTGCGAAAGGGAGTGATTAACTTTTCCATGTCTTAAGACTGGGTTCAGGGTGGTGCCTGTGGCTCAAGGAGTGGGGCGCCGGCCCCATATGCTGGAGGTGGTGGGTTCATACCAAGCCCCGGCCAAAAAAACTGCAAAAATAAATAAAAAGAATTCTGTGTTAAAAAAAAAAAAAAAGATTGGATTCACTTGGGGCCACGCCCAACATCTTTGGGGCCCAAGAAGAGGATGGGTTCGCATAGGAGTCTTAAAGGACAGCCTCTTTAACTCAGGTATATGTATCAAGGGACCAGCTGGTTCTCTCGTCCCTGTGAGTATCACTTAGATCACTTAGAACAGAGTTATATAGTAATCCCTGTCCCAGTCTATACCTAAGAAAGGATAGCTGCATTCATTTGTTTGCAGAAGATCCCTACAGGCTTTAGAGGGAATCTTAGGGGCTTAATAAACTACAAAAGGTTTTTAAATAGATTATATAAGTACATTGTCCTGAATGTTGTATAATTAGGACTTAAAATTTCTATGCCTTGTTGATAATATAGTGTGTCCTCAAATTGAACTTTTAAAGTACAGAGCAATGGTGGTTTGTTTTTAAAGTTTTTGATATTTTACAATATCAAAAATGGCTAATTTATTTAATTCCATCATTTGAACTAGTCATTTTAGTGGCAGGAAGTGTAGCTGTATTATACATATTCTAGGCTTCACATTAAAAAAAAATAACCAATTATAGAAAACAATTTTAAGAAATCACTTTTCCAAGTTTTTCCATTATATTAGTCATTTATTTTATCATCTGCTAGCACATGTTGGCAGAAAAGTAAGAACAGGTGCCATAAGTTAAGAAAATGTGTTGGAAATGAAAAACTTTAAATTGAGCATATTTTAACAATTAACAATCTAATTTAAGCTACAAAGTACTTCAGTCTAGTTGGATGGAAAGCAGTTGTTTCAAAAAAGGGTAATTTTAGAACAAGTAATGCAGAAGTTTAAATTTTAATTTAAACACAGTATTTTATTTTTTAAAAATCTGGCTTTTATATCATCTTTTGTACAAACTATGGGTTTTTTTCAGTCTTCAGTTCACCAGGCACTGATTGGCTGGCTGATGTATTAGAAGGAACCCTGTTTAAGTATATGATCCTTTGTCCTAAAAGAGGTCATAATCTTAGTGTCTAGTGTAGGACACATACATTGCTACTTATGAGAAGCAGCGAACTGATAAATGCTGTAATGGAGTTACCAAAGATGTAGGAGCATAAGGCAAGGAGAGGTTGGTTCAGAATGGGACAAATCTTCTTTCTTGAAGAACTGGCACTTGAGCTGGAGCTCAAAGGGCCAGCAGAGCAAGCAGATGCCTGGAAAGCTGGGCTCAGCTAGGACTGTCATCTAGGCACCTAGAGGCGGCTTCTCCTCCATGGTGACCTCGATGGTGGTGGGACCTCTCTTACAGCGCTCTTGCAGCAAAAGCTACCTGCCTTTTATGACTTAGCCTCGCAGACATTCCCATTCTCTTTTGGTGGAAGCAGTCACAAGCTTGCTCAGATTCAAGGACGGGGATGCAGACCACATCTCTCCACAGGGGACAAAGCAAAGAATTTGGGGGCCATGCTTTAAAATCACCACACTAGGATTATTCCCTAATCCTGGAAAAGAGATTCCAAGTCAGTAGATATTAAATGATTTGCCCAGGGATAGGACCTGGTATAGTTAGGAGGAGGGCGGGGGTTAGGAGGAAAAACAACTTCTAACATACTTCTTCTGACTCTAAATTCTTATTCTTTCAATTAGATTATTCCACCTCTTTCAGCTAATGTATGCTTGCTAATATGTGAAAGTTCAAAGCAAAAAAAACTTAACTGGTTTTGGTTACATTAGTAACTTCCCTAAAAAAGAAACAGAGATCTAAAAGTTATGCATTTGAGATTATATGCAAATTTCATATTTTAAGATGTTGACATGAGATTGGTCAGACAGCAACTTTGTATCATTTTCTCCCAAGGAAAGATTTCAGAAACTGTCCCAATTAATTAAAATGATTTTGCTTGTTCTCTAGGAAAATCTCACCTGGCCATTGTCCAGCGGGTGAATAATGAGGGGGAAGGGGACCCTTTCTACGAGGTGATGGGCATTGTCACGCTGGAGGACATCATAGAAGAGATCATCAAGTCAGAGATTCTGGATGAGACCGATCTCTACAGTAAGTGCACAGCCTTGCCATTCTCCAAGGTCGTTCTCCAAGGTCATCTTATTTGACTCCAAGACTCTCAGGTATAGCTCAGGTTGACATAGAGAAAGGGTATCAGGGCAAGCCCTGGGCACTGATGTGTGTCAGCCACCTGTGCCAGGTACTGACGTGGCAGAATCCCTGAGCTAGAATTATCCCTGAGACACTGGGAACACATTCACCAAGTGTTTATCACAGGGGGAACCATCAGGAACTGAGCCAAGACCAAAGAGGAGACTCCCTCACCTCTGTATGAAAAGGGACTAAAGGAAACAAAGTGTACCCAGAACGGTGCTTAGAGGCCTCTCTGCCCTTGGTCTGTCTTCTATGTTGTTCCTGTTCTGTCTCTTTGTCCACCTAGACTCAGACCCCTGCAGCCGTGGAGTTCCAGTCACAGTCCACTGACATCAGAAAGTCAAGGAGCAGTGGAGACTGTCATGAGATTGCCCACCCTGGACCTAAGCCAGAAGCTGAAATATCCCTTCTTAGATATGCTCTGGCCTCTTGTACCTTTTAGCCCCACCTCCCTGGATTTCACATTTTCCCTCCCTCCTCTAGACCTGCCATCCTCCCCCTGTTCCTGCCCCCTCTCTTTGGTCTTCTTACCCTCCTACCCAAACACCTCAGGAACAATATGGACTCTATTGTGCAGATAGTGACTTTGGGTTATTGAGCCTTATCAAAGCTTTGCTTGCAAACATTACAAAAGCATGCTTTGTCTCTGGGATGGGAATGTTATCTAAGTGCATGGGAGTTCCTAGGCCAAGAAATGTTGCCTCCTCAGAATTTCACCTCATGGGACCCTCATAATCCACCCCACTGCCCTCAGATAACTCATTTCAGGCCTCTGACCTGAGTTTGCTAGCAGCAGTTGTTTAGAAACTGGCTCCTGGTAGAAAGAGCTTTATTACTCTGAAGTATAAGGCAGTGAATAGTGCAGAATGAATATCCTCCCTTTGGAATAAGTAGAAAGTGGACCAAGTTGTGACATAAAGGAATGTCACAGCGCCCCCTTCCAGGAACCTGGTGTTGCTGTGCTACCCAGCCAGGCCTGTCTTCACACAGTGATTGAGCTCACAAACACCCTCTCTCTTCCTTGCCTTCGTCCACACTCTTGCTTTCGAATTCCCAAGTGTCTCAGGAGATGAACTGATGAAGACAGTCATGCTAAGGTGTTAGTGGCTGATAGCAGTCTAATGAGTAAGCTCTTCCCAGGGCGTGCGTTTGTACAACTTTCTTGCTGCCAACACCCACTATTAAAATCAAAGGAATGAAGGAGAGATCAGAGGAATGATTTCCTAATGATGAAATGTTAAAGGTCATTCTGATGGAGGAGAGAGAGGAGATATTTCAGGAAACATAAATCAGAAGGTTGCTTACCACTGAGAACAAAAGAGCTAGACTCTAGACCTGTATTTGCTACTCTCTTGCTGAGTGATCCTCTTTCTACACAAGGATTTTCTACTCTTATTAATAAGTTGCCAACATGATTCTCTAAGAGCTATGAAATAAGCCAAGGAGCCCAGAGTACTGGGCTTCTTTGTACATGACCCTGACTTCTTACATGATCTGTTCATCTGGGTCTGGGTCTCCCCACTGTTGCATCCTGAACAAAAGAAATACCAAAGCAGGGGCCAGGTGACTATGGAGACTGAGTCAGAGACAGGCCACAAAAGAGCTGTGTGGTGGAAGGGAGCTCTTCCCCTTCTGGAAGGAACCCAAAATATCTGGCAGACACCAGCTCCAAAGGAGAGAGAGCTTACCAGGGGACCAGATTCCCTATCATTCCCTATCGGTCCTGCCTGCACTAGAAGTCCCCTTGGCACTGTTTTCTCCCGGCTAAGTTTGGAGAAAACTTAGAATCTTTTTCCCTATTCCCTTAGTGCAAATGAGATAGTCTAGAAGTTTCAAAATTTTACTCAAAACTCAGGGAAAACAAATGAGAAATGACCAAAGAAAATGTCCTCACCATAAGAAAAAATTGTGCATAAGGGTGACACCTGTGGCTCAAAGGAGTAGGGCGCCAGCCCAAAGGTGATGGGTTCAAACCTGGCCCTGGCCAAAAACTGCAAAAACAAAAAAATTATGCATAAATTAAATTGGAAAATTTTTTTCTTAACCAATAATACTGTGTCCCATGTATAGGCCTTTGGATTCCGAGCCCTACTCAAGTCCCCCAACCAGAGGACCCATCTTTATAGATTATAGATCCAGTCTTATTTCTTCTTCTCTCTTCTTCCTTGTGTTTCCCCTGATTCTCTCCCAGTGGAGGGGCTGGGGTTGAAACAGGAGAATTGTAGTAGTAAGAGGTGGTGGTGACCACTCTTCTTCCATGGGTGGCATGCCTCAGGAACCAACCAGAGCCTGGTTTAAATCAAGAGGAGGAGACCAGGTAAGCCTAGTTCTGGGGAAAGAAGGGGGACAAAGTCAGAAATCCCTGGGCCACACCAACCTTCTTGATGCTACGAATGCAAGTCCTTTGTGTTTGTATGACTTTATAAAACCACTTTCACAGGTAGTTTCTAGTTAAAGTTTCGTAATAAATAAGCAAGATGAGTAGAAGAGCTATTATTAAGTATTATTAACCTCTTTGTGTAGACTAAAACAAACAAAAACTCGAATCGTTAGAGAACTTACACAACCAGTAAGTAGGGTTGCCAGTCCCAGAACCCTGGATTTGGGCATCATTCCCCCCTTTTCCACTGTACACCAGCTAAGTTTCCATAACACAGAGATGATGATGGTGATCTCACACCGCCTGTCCCTCACCAACATCCTTCCACTCCATGGGAAAGAGATGTAATGTCGCCTAGAATTGACACTGCAGAAATGTAGAGTCCCAAAGGATTGATGTGTCCCCTGCAGCTCTGGGAAAGGCTCCAAAGACCAACAATGATTCTGAGAGAGCTGCACTCTGTCCCCTGTGACCCTGCAGCTGACAATCGGAAAAAGCAAAGAGTCCCACACCGGGAAAGGAAACGGCATGACTTCTCCTTGTTTAAGCTTTCTGACACGGAGATGCGGGTGAAGATCTCACCGCAGCTTCTGCTGGCCACACACCGCTTCATGGCCACAGGTAGGACTCTGCCCACCTCCGTCCCCACCCCAGAGTAGCTAAAGCCAAATCTCTAGAGTGGGACCCAGGTACTGATCCCTGTTCATACCTTTCAGTCTGATTGTACTGTACAGCAGGGAGTGAGAACAACTATTCTAGGAAGGAGGTCACCTTAGATAGAGGTGCCACTTGTTGTCATATTGTGAAGATCACTCCTGATCTTCCAGGAGAGGAAGTGAGTACAACCCCACTTTCTCTTCTACTGTGAAAAGAACTAAAGGAACCACTACTGCACTTTCCCTTCTTCCACATGCTTCGTGACTGGAGGATGAGGCCACCTCCTGTCCTGTTAGAGTTGGGGTACCCCATGTATTTGTTGGGGAGGAAAGGTCTTTCCTACCTAACAACAAATCCAGTTCTCCCCAGAGGCCATATAAGCCTGTGAGCTATGAATTCTTAAAATACAGAAGTGGCTTGTGAATCTTGGGGTCTTTAGAAAGAAGAAAATATGAGAGAATCCAAAGATAAACTCCTTCTTGTGAAGAAAGTGAGGTTTGTCTTAGAATCCTCTGACCTCCATCCCTAGTTAATGTGCTGACCTAGAGTGATCATATCCATCACCAATGTCAATAATTAATTAATCTTGGCTCGGCGCCTGTATCTCAATGGTTAGGGCACCCACCACATGCAGCAGGGCTAGCAGGTTCAAACCCGACCCAGGCCTACTAAACAACAATGACAACTGCAACAAAAAAATAACCAGGCATTGTGGGGGGCACCTATAGTCCCAGCCTCTTGGGAGGCTGAGGCAAGAGAATCGCTTAAGCCCAAGAGTTAGAGGTTGCTGTGAGCTGTGACGCTACAGCACTCTACCGAGGGTGACAAAGTGAGAATCTATCTCAAAAAAAAAAATTAATCTTTCATATATTTTGTAAGTATACAATGAGAGCTAGCACTGTTCCAGGTGCTAAAAAGTAGAAAATTTTAAGTTGGAGCTTCTTTAAATTAGAATTTTCAACATATTATCTAGTTCTATATACAGATATCTTTTAACTACTGGCTCTCTGATTTCCCAGAGCAAACCAGCTGTATCTGTTTAGTATAATATATGTAAGAATATCTGCTAATATGTAAATATGAGGCAATGATGTTTCACATTATTAACAACTTATTATTTAAATAATTTCCTGTCTCTCTTGTTGGGATTTCATTTCTTTCAGCAGGTATATGTTCATACAAATAAGCCAGATTAAATTATTTGTATTTCATTTGAGTAAAGCCTTTGTTGTTCACATGGCTTAATTACCCATGCCCAGTTTTAAACAAAATTATAGAGAAAATTAATAACAAAAAATGACATTTCCAGAAGATGATCTGAGATGCCAGTGCAGGGACACACCCTCCAGAGGGCATGAGGAAGTCCCTGAGATGCCCTAAGATCCCCTCCCTGAAGGACCACAGAAGCCCTGCCAGCCTGGTGCCAGGAGCACGAATGGGCCAGTAGGCACGCTGACCCCTGCAGCTGCCCCTGCTGGCGTGGCTAGGACCTGGAAGGTATTAATTCCTTCCTGCCTCCCTCCCTGCCCTAGAAGTGGAGCCCTTTAAGTCTCTGTACCTTTCGGAGAAGATCCTCCTCCGGCTCCTGAAACATCCCAACGTGATCCAAGAGCTGAAGTTTGATGAGAAGAACAAGAAGGCCCCAGAACACTACCTCTACCAGCGCAGCCGCCCTGTGGACTACTTCGTGTTGCTTCTGCAGGTAAGTAGGAAAGTCAAGGAACTTGAAAGAGTGAGAGGAGGTCATCTCCACGTGAAGAGGAACAGCCATGTCCCCCTCAGCACCAGGTTCCAAGGCTTGGCTGCCTCAGGACAATAGTGGGTTGGGGTGGGCAGTTGTGCATTTGCCACAGAAGGGGACTAGACGTGAAAGACTGGTGGGGTCCTTGATGGCATTTGGTGTGACCACTCAGTAATATTTGTGGTGGGTGAGCCCCTCTCCAGCAGAGGGGTTCTATCCCTAAACTTTAAAATTGCTTCCCTCCAGAGTTCCTAATACTTCCTTGTCTCTACTTGAACATCCTTCGAAATAAAGCTGTCCTCTGCCTCCTAACCTTTAGACAACTCTTGTTTAAACTCAACATCAAGCTAGAATCTTACTCCTCATAACTTCTACACTGGTCTTGGCTGTGCCTTCTAGAGGCATGTGGGACCCATTCATCCTCTTTGCTGCATTTCAGCCTTTGCAGTCCCTGGAATTGTCTTCCCTTAAAGATGACTAGGAAGGGAAAAAGATGACCGAGTGAAAGAAGTGCAGCATCTTCCCAGTACTCACATAAGTACGACCACCTTCTGCCCTGGCTGCCTGCGTAGGCCTGCCTTCAGCAAGTGCAGGCATGGTTCCAGCTTATAACACTGCTGGTGTCCTGCCCTGGCTCCCCTGTTAGCTCTGTCACTGCTTCCCCATCTATTCCCAACAGAATCTTATAGCCCCTAAATACAGTGATTGTTCTACAATTTCTAAGTTCATATTGATCTACAAATGGTCTCTCTTTGTTGACGTCCGCCTCCAGCCTCTCTGCTTTTACATTCTGAGTTGCCTCATGTATATCCTTCCAAAGGGCCTCAATTAAAAGGACCTCAGTTCTTCAGAAACGGAGTCACATTCTTTACTGTTGGAAATCGAGAAGTTTTATTTTACCTTATTTAATAGCATAATGAACACGTGCAATCTGCTGTCTTGTGCTTAATACAAATGTAACAATTTTCAGATAAGATATGGAGAGAATAAAGTGTAATAACAAGTCTCAGAAATCAGAAATATCTGGCTATATAATTCCTGTGTTGCCATTTCCTAACTAACCTTGACCTCTCAGAGCCTCAAAATTGATTCATCTATAAACTGGGAATAAGAATGGTGTGGACCTCATAGGGTTGTGGGACTGACTCCACGAGAATCTGTGCAGTGCACATAACACAGCATCAGGTCCATGGACACACACTGGGCACCAAACATTAGCTGTCAGCTTCACACAGAATTAGATTTTAACTCAACCTGGCTTAGAAATGGTCTAATCTCAGTTAAACCAGTGGGAAGGTGTACTGAGCCCTGAGTAAGCTGGTATTCAGATCTGCCTGAGGAAAGACCACTATAGTAGCAAGGACAGTTCAGTTTCTCATGACTAGATGCTGCTTTATGAACAATGAATCAACAGCAAAGAGCTACCAAAGTTAAAGGTGCTATTTCTGAAACACAAATCTGGACAGAATTAACATCCTCCTGTGATAGGTAAGAACATGAGTCCTCTTATTATCCAAGTACTTAGGGTTCTAGTCAATAACAGCACTGGAAGTGCCCATACACACTTGGTATACTTCCTTCTTTCTCCAGGGTAAAGTGGAAGTGGAGGTCGGTAAGGAAGGTCTTCGCTTTGAGAATGGAGCCTTCACCTATTATGGGGTCCCAGCCATCATGACCACTGCGTGCTCAGGTATTCCAGTTTTCATTGCTTATTGAGGAAACAATGTGATGTTATAGAAAAAACATCTATGTTCAAGTCATGACTCCTCTTTTGATTCTTTTTTTGATTCCCATTACCCTGGACAAACCGTTTAACTTCCTTGACTTTAGTTCCTTAGTATATAAAATAGGCACGATAATCACTTTTCATTTCCTTTTCTTTTTTTTTATTAAATCATAGCTGTGTACATTGATATGATCATGGGGCATCATATACTAGGTTCATAAACCGTTTGACACATTTTCATCACACTGGTTGACATAGCCTTCCTGGCGTTTTTGAGTTAGTGTGTGCCTAAAAAATAAGGGAGAAAATAATTAAA
>CAUYPK010089825.1:0-34588 GCA_963574355.1 Loris lydekkerianus | reverse complement strand
AGAAAAAGCTTTTGATAATATCCAGCATACTTTCTTGATCAGATCGCTTAAGAAAATAGGTATAGAAGGAACATTTCTTAAATAGATAGAGGCCATCTACAGCAAACCCACAGCCAATATTATAGTGAATGGAGTAAAATTGAAATCATTTCCACTCAGATCAGGAACCAGGCAAGGATGGCTACTGTCTTCACTGCTTTTTAACATTGTAATGGAAGTCTTAGTTACTGCAATCAGGCAAGAGAAGGCCATCAACGAGATACAAATAGGACCAGAGGAGATCAAACTGTCACTCTTCGCAGACGATATGATTATATATCTGGAAAACCCCAGGAAATCAACTACAAAACACCTAGAAGTGATCAAGGAATATAGTAACATCTCAGGATACAAAATTAACACTCATAAATCTGTAGCCTTTATATACACCAACAATAGTCAAGGGAAAAAAACAATCAAGGATTCTATTCCCTTTACAACAGTGCCAAAGAAGATGAAATATCTTGGAGTGTATCTAACTAAGGACATGAAAGATCTCTATAAAGAGAACTATGAAACTCTGAGGAAATAAATAGCTAAAGATGTTAACAAATGGAAAAATATACCATTCTCATGGCTGGGAAGAATCAACATTGTTAAAATGTCTATACTACCTAAAGCAATTTATAGATTTAACACGATCCCTAGTAAAGCACCTCTCTCATATTTTAAAGACCTGGAAAAATTAGTACTTCATTTTATATGGAAACAGAAAAAACCTTGAATAGCCAAGACGTTACTCAGAAATAAAAACAAATCAGGAGGCATCACGCTTCCAGACTTCAGACTATATTATAAATCTATAGTGATCAAAACAGCATGGTACTGGCACAAAAATAGAGAGGTAGATGTATGGAACAAATCAAAGACCAAGAGGTGAACCCAGACCCTTATCATCACTTGATTTTTGATAAGCCTATTAAAAATATAAATTGGAAGAAAGATTCCCCGTTCAGTAAATGGGGCTGAATGAATTGGCTGGCAACTTGTAGAATACTGAAACTGGACCCACACATTTCTCCTCTAACAAAAATTGACTCTCACTGGTTAAAAGACTTAAACTTAAGGTACGAAACTATAAATATTCTTAGAGAGAGTGCAGGGGAAATGCTTGAGAAAATTGGCTTGGGAGAATACTTCATGAGGAAGACACCCAGAGCAATTGAAGCAACATCAAAAATACATTATTGGGATCTGATCAAATTAAAAAGCTTCTGCACTGCCAAGAACACACTAAGCAAAGCAAATAGACAGCCCTCAGAATGGGAGAGGATTTTTGCAAATTATACTACCGACAAAGGTCTAATAACCAGAATCCACAGAGAACTCAAACTTATTACTAAGCAAAAAACAAGTGATCCCATTTCATTGTGGGAAAGAGACATGAACAGAAGTGTCTATAAAGAAGACAGGTGCATGGCCTACAGACACATGAAAAAATGTTCATCATCTTTAATCATCAGAGAAATGCAAACCAAAACTACTCTGAGATACCATCTAACTCCAGTAAGAGTAGCCCATATCACAAAATCCCAAAACAGCACATTTTGGCATGGATGTGGAGAAAAGGGAACACTTCTGCACTGCTGGTGGGAATGCAAGCTAGTACGTTCCTTTTGGAAGGAAGTTTGGAGAACACTCATGGATCTAAATGTAGACCTGCCATTGATCCTGCAATTCCTCTTCTAGGTGCATATCCAAAGGACCAAAAATCATTTGGCAATAAAGATATTTGCACCAGATTGTTCATTGCAGCTCAATTCATAATTGCCAAGTCATGGAAGAAGCCCAAGTGCCCATCAACTTATGAATGGATTAATAAATTGTGGTATATGTATACCATGGAATATTATGCAGCAGTAAAAAATGGAGACTTTACCTCCTTTATGTTTACATGGATGGAGCAGCAAAATATTCTTCTTAGTAAAGTATCTCAGGAATGGGAAAAAAGTATCTAATGTACTCAGTACTACTGTGAAACCAATTTATAATAACTCACACTTGCATATGAAAAATGAAACACAACTTTAGTCTATGATGAAGGAGGGAAGGGCAGGGCAGGGGACAAATTGAGGGTTGAAGAGATAGTAGGGGATCATAGGGGGACCACAACTATGGAGCACATTGCAAGTACAAGTTGCTTCTATCATGTGTAGAACACAAATGTCCTAATGCTATAATTGGGTAAATGAGATGAAAGCTATGCTGATTAGTATGATGTATGCATTTGTACAAATAATCAACACACTGAAATGGGCATAAATGTATTTATGATCTATGTACAAAAGACTTAATAAAAAAAAAATAAAAAAAAAAAGAAAAACAAAACAAAAATCCCAGTGTTTCTGGAATATGCCAAACACAGAGAGTGTCTTTGATGAGGAGGAAATCAGCCATCCCTGTGGTATAAAGCTCACTTCCCACACCGTGGGAATTTTCATTTGCTGGAACTTTAAGGTCCCTATGTATTTTAATTGTTAATATTAGAGTGTTAGATAAGAATAATATTTCCCACCACCTCCATGGTCTGGAAAGTTTTATTTTTATTTGATTTGATGACAGTTGTAAAGATCCCTAATCTTGTGTTCATTATTTGAGTACATCTTCCCATCAATCAAATATGCATAATAAACATTCTTTCCTTTCATGAGAGATGTAAGAAAATTGATAAATGCTGATGAAAGGTGAACATTTTAGGTTTTTTTTTTTTTAAAGTACTGTTTTTTCCTATGCTATTTCACAACTGAAGGAAACAAAAACTCTCTTTTATGATTCACAACTAGCAGGAGAAGGTGAATGTGTTAGGATACCTCACTCAAAAAAAAACTATAATGATCAAGCTGGGAAAAAGCTGAAAGTTAGATACAATGAAATTATTTATCCTCTGATTTTCAATTTAGATTCTCCCCTCTAATGTTCAATTCACTATAAGCATTGGGAAAACAAAGACTTTGTGGTTGTATTCCTCCAACCCCGGACAGACATGTTCAGATGGGGACTCTCTCAGGGGCACTGTAGTGAGTCCTCAATTCCCAACCTCCCAAAGTCTTCGTTTCTTCCTCTTCCACTATGGCTAAGAAAAAATTTACTTTGATCTTCTCTCTCTGTCTCTGGTTCTCTCTCTGTCTCCTGAAAATTTGCAGAAATAATACATGTCCTTGAAAGGATGACATTATAAAGTACTATAAGAAGGTGTATGAATAAGAACTTATATATACCACTAATGGGAATGAAAATTGTTTTAACACTTTGAAAAAGTATTTGCTAAAATTTAGAATTTGCAAATCACCCAATGATTACTCACTTAAAATTTCTGTATCTGTAAAATGGTGACAATAATTTACTTCTTTCATAGACTTGATGGGAGGATACAATAATTTAACCTATGTAAAACATTCAGAAGTTATATTTTTAATTCTCAACAAGTTGTATATTTTATTATCAGTAATAGTAGTATCAGTGACATTGTCATTAATCTCTCATGTTAGAGAAATTTGTGTTTTGTCCACAAAGAGACAAGCATGTGAATGTTCATACAAATATTGGTTGTGATTGCAAAAAAAAAAAAAAAGAAAAGAAAATGGCAAAAAATCTCAAAATTAATAAAAATGGAATGGGCAAAAATATTATATTCATACAACAGAATATGATACAACAGGTACACTATCAATATGGATAAACCTCAAAAATTTAATACTTGAAATAATTTTCAAAAGAATATCTTAATTATGATGTAAGCTCCATATAAACAATGAGTATGTAAACATATTGTATATTTTTAGGGAGGAACATATATGTAGAAAAGTATGAAGAGAGATTCATAATCCATATAAATTCCCTTAAAGTCAAGGGAATTATTATCTTTGGCAGGGAGAAAAAGTTCTGTAATCAGACATGAGACCACTCAGGGTGTCAAATGAGTTTGAAAATGTTTTATTTCTCAAGTAGGATAATGTGCAAATATGTTTTCATTGTATCATTCTTAATGTTCTTCCACAAATGTTAAATATTGCACAACAGAATAAAAATCATCTTTTTTGGTTATCTATTTATTGGAAAACATAATTATTTATTAACTTGGAAAGAAGTTTTACATAATGATGTCTTGATTCAATGTAAAACCTTGTTAGGGAATTGAAGATAAATGAAATCCAAAAGCAATGAGAACATTCACATAGCAAACATTTACTACTGGCTACTCAGGGTTAATGAAGGTAAGATGGTTAACCTGAAGCAAATTACACCATCAGAGTAAAAGTAAGACCCCTGTGAATCTAGTCACTCATCATTTGTTGTATCTTCCCACACTCTCCCTTGTCCCGACCCAGTGGCCCCTGTGCAATCTTCAGGTATGGTAACTCATTATCTATTTCTGGGCTCCATTCAGTGATGGATGGCCACCACTGAATGCCCATGTCAATATTTTTTCTTACAGTTAAAGTTTCTAACATCCACAAGCATCAAGAACATCTACCTTACCTAAATAAGGTACCACAGACCAATCCAGGAGTGATGGAGATATGTGACCTTTCAGACAAAGAATTCAAAATCGCTGTCCTGAAGAAGCTCAATGAACTTCAAGTGACAACACAGAAAGGGAATTCAGAAACCTATCAGAGAAATTTAACAGAGAATTTGAAATTGAAAAAAGCAGAAATTCTTGAGCTGAAGAATTCAAATGACAAAATGAGAAATGCATCAGAGTCTCTCAAGAGCAGAATTGACTAAGCAGAAGAAAGAATTAGTGAGCTTGAAGGTGGGCTATGTGAAAGTGCATAGTCAGAGGAGAAAAAAGAATAGAAAAGAATGAAGCATGCTGATAAGACCTAGAAAATAGCTTCAAAGGGGCGAATCTAAGATTTATTAAAGAGAAGATAGAGAGGTTGGGGTAGAAATTTCATTCAAAGAAATAGTAACAGAGAACTTCCCAAATCTAGAAAAATTTCAGGTATAAAGAAAGTTCAACACTTAGCAAATTTAACCCAAACAAGACTTGATTTAATAATCAAGTTCCCTAAGGGTAAGAAAAGATCTAAAAGGGAAGCCAATGCATTAAGTGTAAAATTAGGAGCTTTACTCTTTAAACTTGTTTTGATAGATTTTCCAATTTCATCAAATTGCCTGGTTATAGTCCAATGGCCATTACTGATTTCCCATGTCAGACAAACTGACTTTAGAAATATCTCCTCTTTTTTCAGGGTATATTATATCTTCCATGCTTTCCATACATTGCTTAATAAATTCACCATCAGTAAATGGTTTTTATTTTTTATTTTTGATATTAAATATGCTACCACATACCTATCTTTTACAATGGAATCCATCTGAGTTATAACTTAAAATTTTTTTGTTAAGAAGATAGACTTTTTCATTTCTGCTATTTTTTCCTTGTGAAACAATCATTCATATGCATCAAATTTGGCAGCATGTTTTTGCATATATTACATTTTCAAATTCTAGTCTTTGAAAACTTGCACAAATTCCCTACAAGTGAAGCAGACTGCCTTATTATTTGCCTCCGCAAAAAGTAGTCATCTGTCCCCTTTTCATTGGACAGTCTTCCTTTATCTGTATTTTTTCTTTTGGGGAGTTCTTTTTTCTTTTGGGACATTGTAGAAGCCATGCTGTGGTTAAAAACATCAATAATAGATAACAGATTACATTTAGTTTTATTATGAAAATTAATTGACAGGGAAATAGAAAGCAAGGTTCAGGCCCTTATATATCTCAGCTGCTGATGCAGGGTGAAGCTGTGGGTGACCTGAGAGGCTCTGCTGAGGTGCGAAAGTACCCTTAATAATCAAATAAGAGGCTTACCTTGCTTCTAAATAACATTAAATGCCTAACATTGCAATGGTTGGTAATCGTTGCCTTGCCAAATCAACACAAGCACATGTAATGTCTGCTGGTGTCAATTTGAGTGTGCTTGGAAGATAACACATTGGAAACGGTATACTAGGATAAAATGAACAATAGTTCAAATAGTGAAATGAACAAACAGTGAAAGCATACATGTATTTGTTTTATGTGACATTGTGACATGATGCTGGCGTCTACAAAATTTATGCTTGAGAACCAGACAATTAAGTTCTACCCAAAAATCAGCAAAAAAAGAAAAAAAAAAAACCCAAAAAAAAAAACAAAAAACCCTCAAAATGTTTTAAGTAAGTTTACAATTTTGTGTTAGGCCACATTCATAGCCATCCTTGGCGGCTGCATGTGGCCCACAAGCCACAGGTTGGATATTACACTGATTTACCATCAGTGAGAAAATCTTCATTGAGAAAATCTTACTATTAAGAAGAGAAAAATTTAGTTGAACTGAACATTGTGTTTAGAGAATTAGCAAAACACAAGCCTTCTAATAAAGGGTAATATGTTTAATTCAGTATATATTTTGTAGGAAATAATGTAGAAGTTGGTGATAAACAACTGTGAATATATATGGAGGTATGTGTTTACTGAGGGGAAACGTTCAGGGGAGAATGTTTGAACTGTGGAATAAACTCAGCGTTTCCAAGGTAAGCAACCAATTTGATACTGATGTTAAAATGGAATTGGAGAATCCGTCTTGCTCACTTGTCTAATACTTTGGGCAATTTAATGATCTTAATACTGCTTTGCAAGGAAAAAAGTTCAACATGTCTTTGAAAGGCAGATAAAATCAAATGGCAGAAGCCCAAGTTAGAAGCATAGGAGCATGCTGTGTCGACAGCTGAGTCTCATGATTTAACAGCAATAATTAACAACATAGTTGGCGATCTAGGTATTACACATTTGCAAAAGTTTCCCACTAAAACCTTTACAAATTTATATAACATTTTTATATTTTCCTATCAGAAGAAGATCCATGCTTAATATTCATGTATCCAGATCTCATTTACTTCATTAAAAGATAACTTAGGTACCATCTTACTGTAATTATAATCCCCCCCTTTTTATTAAAAAGACAAAAAATAATAGATGCTGGTGAGAATACAGAGAAAAGGGAACGTTTACATACTGTTGGTCAGAATTAGAACCATGTGTAAATTAGTATAGTCACTATGGAAAACAGTATGGAAATTTCTCAAAACAGTAAAAATATAACTACCATCTGATATAGCAATTCCACAGCTGGTTTTTTTTTTTTTTTTTTTTAAGGAAATCCATTTATCAAAAATATGCCTGTGCTCCCATGTTAACTGCAACAGTATTCACAATAGCAAATATATGAAATTAACCTAAGTGTCCATGAATGGATAAAGAAAATGTGGTATATATGAATAATGGAATATTGAGCTGCCATAAAAAGAATGAAATCATGTCCTTTGCAGGGATATGGGTGAATTTGGAGGTCACTGTGTCACATGTTCATACTCACATGTGGGAGCTAAAAGAGTGGATCTCATGGAAGGGGACAGTTGTTCAGGAACCAAACCCTTCAGCACCATAAATGTTCATTGAAAAATTGCTGACATGAGGCAGATTGATTAGCAGGAGAAAAGGCACACAAATTTGTTTAACATGTATAAATAGCAGGCTCAAGCATGAAGATCCAAAGATATAAGAGAAATTATCTATTTTTAGATAATTCTCTAAGATTTGATTGCTTGATTTGTGTGAGGGGATAAACCCACACACATATTTGATCACGGAAGTCTTCCATTTTCATTGTTGTTGTTGAGTGGGGAAACAAAGGAAAAACTCAGTCTGAGTTGTTTTTTTCCTACACTGGTCATGCACACATTCTAACAAACACCAGGCATCA
The DNA here is from genome assembly GCA_963574355.1 of Loris lydekkerianus. NCBI lineage: Eukaryota > Metazoa > Chordata > Mammalia > Primates > Lorisidae > Loris > Loris lydekkerianus. The sequence continues at coordinate 26,799 of CAUYPK010089825.1, read as the reverse complement.
ATTCTGAAATTCTTTTCTTTTCCTATGTGTTATATTCCAATTACATGTCTCTTAATTTTATGTTTGATGGATTTATTAATAAATATCTTTGACTTCTAGGGTGTATCTGTTTTGCATTTTTATTTCTCTAGCAATTTTTTTCTTTTACAAAAGTATGTATCTGCAAAGGACCAGAAATAAAAAACTGGTTCTTACTACAGTAAGCTTGAGAAGTATCAGCCTAAATAACATGAATAAATGAGAGATATGGATAAGTGTTATAGTAAATGTAAAGACAAAGGCATATGGAAACAGGAAAATCCTTACTACTTGCCTAACTCAAAAAATGCACTGAACCTTTATCTCATTTGAACCTCTAGATAGAGCCCTGGGGTACACAGAAATAACCAAGCTCTGAGAAGTTGTCTGACTCCAAGGCTTAATGACCAGCAAATTATAATAAAGGGTAACACTTACTGAGGGCTCCCTACACCTGCTAGTGTACAAAGAGCAGGTTAGCTCTCCCTCCTGGGAGCTCTGCCAAGCAGTTTATGTCTTCTTGGATTTTAAGATATTCTTTTAATAGAAACATGACTTACATGAGAAGAGACAATTTTATTTTATTTATCTATTTTTTTTGAAGGGAATATTTTAGATCTTAAAAATAATATACCAAATATACAAGATTTGTTGTAGTGTGGGGAGTGAATGTTTTTGATGCCTGTATAAGATGTAGCATCTAAGGAGAGAACAGACCAAATTGTGACCTTGCATATCATTTATTACAACAGGAGTGAGCCAATGTTTGGCTCTTTGAGGTGAACAGATTCCCTGAATGGAGTTAAAGGGTCCTCATGTATGTCTCCACTAACACATCATTTCCAAGGACTGTAAGACAGCAATTCAGATAGATAAAGGAAGTGATGATGATGACTTAGAGTAGAGTGGAAAGGATAGAGAGAGTGGCGGACTTGACACTCAGGAGGTAAGCCAGCAGGAGCAAGACAGCGCACCACAGAAGCAAGATCATCGTGTAGAACCATATTTAAAGTTTACAGACATGCAAAACTATTCAATACATTGTTTAAGAGTATAAAGAATTGAAGTCAAACTACAAATAAAGGCAAATGATGAATAAACAAAAAATTAGGAATAGTGGCTACTGAAGAGGTGATTGTGGGATCAGCACACAGAAGGCTGCTAAGGTAGCTGGTGCTTTATTTCTTAAGATAAATGACGGCTACAATGGGATTCTTTTCAATTCTCTTTCTGCTTTGTGTACACATTTTATATAGTCCCTACAGTGACTCAGATATTTATTTTATTAAAAAGAGGAAAAGTAAGCAGACACAGAAACATTGACTTATACAATTTTGAGAGCCTGAGCCACACCACCAGTCTCTTTCCTATAATAAACTTCCTAAAAGAAGAAGAAGAAAAAAACAAACAAACAACAAAAAAAACAGATTTAGAGAATAGATTTTCCTGAAAGTTTTTTTTCCTGTAGGGGAAGAACTGCTGCTTTGATCCTCAGATTTGGAGCCCAGACCTCAGAGCCTTTTCTCCCACAACCAAGCCCCAGGCTGTGCCTCCCTAAAGTGCAGTGTCAGCTGGGGGTTCAGTTGTTCCCTGTCCCTACTGGGCACAGCGGCCTTTGATGCTGGTTTTCTGTGACTATAGGAACTTTTTGGCGTGGCCTGCATGGTGCTTAAAAGGGGTCAGGAGCAAACGCTGGTGGCAGAGTCGGGACAGTGGGGACTGGCGTCTGACCCCTCTCTCCCGGGGTTTGTGGGGAAGCCTTTCTCCTTGGCTCCTGCGGCTCAGTTCACCAGAGTCCTGGGAATGGGCCAAGTTATTTCCTCCTGAATCCTTGGGACATCTGGCTCCACTGGACGAGTGGAGGGGAGAGGGCCTAGGTGAAAAGGAAGGAGGGGCTGGAAGGAGACACGGGCTGTAGCTGAGTGGGTCTCTCTGGTGGAAGGGCAATGCCAAGAAGACTTACTGCCAGGGGCTCACAGGTGAGTGGGGCTGGGGGAGCATGAGGTCACAAGGGCCACGTTGTGACACACCTGGAGCAGGGTCAGGGATTGGCCAAACAGGCAAAAGCCGTTGCCAGGCTCTGAGCGCAACAGAGGGAGGCTTGGCCAGAGGGGCTGGCCGGTGGGCATTGACTCCTGCTCGGGGCTGTGAACTGTTTCCCCTGGTCATCTCTCAGGGACACCCTCTAGCCCACATGCTCCCCTGGGTCTCAGGCTCAGACTATGGTCTACTCTGTGGCTTCCTTCTCTCTGCTGCCGAATCTGGCTGCCGCCGTTCTCTTTTTGATTTCTAGAAATCACATTACAGTTTCCTGGCTGGATTCCTATGCCTGTGACAAAGGTGGCCTCTCAGAGCCAAGGGACAGAGCTTCACAGCAAGGTTGTTTTGAAGATGACGTTGAAGGAGACATAGTTGCCCTTGAGTCAGTGTGTGACTACAAAAACACCTGGTTTGCAAACTCTTGAAGTGAGGTTGTGAAGGCTACTTGGGAGAGAGGCCTTAAAAACCAAACCCCAGTCGTGCCCCTGGTCCCAGGATTGTGTACAAATAGCCTTCAAGGAAAGGTATCTTGCTGGCCACTCCTTACCTGCTAGAAGAAACTAATGCCATAGAAGTTTTGAAAAATTATAAACTGAATCCACATGAAGAGAACCTCTGAAGGCAAAATAACCCAGTGTGGGTGACTTTGCTCATAGGAGGAAAACAGCAGGAAGTGAAGAGGCAGGCACCTTCCCGTTCTACAGTGTAGGAGTTCTGGGAGTGTAATTACTGCTATTTTATTACTGCCATATCTGCTCTTCATGAAGAGAAGATATGAGGTTTCTCAACAACAGACTAGGAAGTGTATAAACATATAACATGTCAAGACAGAAACAAATCTTTTTTAACAGACTACTAGATTATAATCTTTTTAAATTTCAGTTTAGGGGGAGAGTAAATTAGGTTACATTGTTTGCATTTCTTAGGTAAAGTCCAGGTTGTGGTTGTGCCACACCAATTCCCCTCCAGCCTCCCCTCTCTTTCCTCTCTCTTCCCTTCTGCCCCCCACTTAAGTTTAATTGCGTTTTTCTTTTGTGTAGGTGTGTATATGTTCATCTACTGGTTTCATATTAGCGCTGAATACATTGGATACTTGCTTTCCATTCTTAAGATACTTTACTAAGTAGAATGTTCTTTACCTCCATCCAAGTTAATACAAAAGATATAAAATCTCCATCCTTTTTTTATGGCTGAAAAGTATTCCATAGTCTTCATACATATACCAAAGTTTATTAATGAGTTGGTGAGCTCTTAGGTTGATTCCACATCTTGGTGACTGTGAATTGAGTTGTGATAAACATTCTAGTGCATATGACCTTATGGTTACATTATAATTTCTTTCTTTTCTTTTTTCTTTTTCTTTTTTTTTTTTTTAATAGAGACAGTCTCACTTTATGGCCCTTTGGTAGAATGCCATGGCATCACACAGCTCACAGCATCCTCCAGCTCCTGGGCTTAAGCGATTCTCTTGCCTCAGCCTTCCTAGTAGCTGGGACTACAGGCGCCCGCCACAACGCCCGGCTATTTTTTTGTTGCAGTTTGGCCGGGACTGGGTTTGAACCCGCCACCTTCGGCATATGGGGCCGGCGCCCTACTCACTGAGCCACAGGCACTGCCCCTACATTATAATTTCTTAAGTTTCCACAGAGTGGCTCAAAAAATTTCTGGGAAAAAAGAACAGGAAACAACTCAAGGGTCAGAAAAGATAAAAGTACAAGGACAGAATTCAAAACTGAGTGATCCAACAAATTCCACATGAGTGTTTTCAATAAAAAGCCCATGCAGTTTTCTTTTTTTAAAAATAGATAATTGTGTCTTTTTATTTTAGCTCTTTATAACCTAGAAAAATGTGTGGCCAATATTTGATAGTCTGCAAATATTTGGTGAATGAATACACTGACGGCTGGAAATAGATGAAGTTCTTTTAAGACATGTGCATAAAGGTTCTTACTGGGGTCTGAAGTTTTATGTAAACCTGAATTTATATATGAATAATCCTGAGGAACAGACTTACAATTTCTTCATATGTTAGGAACCACTAACCAGAAATATGAATGTAATTACATATATTGGCATAAGAAGAACCATACCATGAAGTAAAGGCAGACTATGGATTGAATAAGCTTAAAACAAGAAGGCGTTTCAAAAGTAAAGAATAAGAAGGTAAGTAGCTACAATTTTATTGTGAATTCCTTCTGTTTTCTTTTATTATTTTTTATTAGATCATAACTGTACATTACTGCATTTATGGGGTACAATGTACTGATTTTATATATAATTTGGAATGCTTACATCAAACTGATTAACATAGCCTTCATCTCACTTATTTAATTGTTGTGTTATGACATTTTTACTCTACTCTTAATATATTTGACATGTACCTTTATGCACAATAGGTGAGGTCCCACCAATTACCCTCCCTCCACCCACCCATGCAGTTTTCATTGTAGTCTGGCTACAGAAAGAATTCATGTAGTGGGAGTGAAAGTGGCCACTTGAGATAAGTCATTAGATAATTAGATAGCTCAACTTTGATGGTTAGCTCTAGAAAAATTGACCAAATGCTTTTAGGAATAAGTCAACCAAACCAGGGGGCATCTTTGCCCCTCACAGTGGAATTAGGGGTGTTTTCTACTATTGCTCAATGTTGTCCCAACTTGTGAGGTTCTCCCTTCCTGGAAATGGAAGGTTTGGGATTATAGCTGGGGTAAGGACTACATCTAGTCCTAGGGACTCATTAAAAGGTGCTCTGTAAATTAATGATGTCAGCTGGGTCTTCTTTTGGTCACAGCCAAAGAAGCCTGAATTCTTCTGAAGGAAGGCATGATGTTTTTCATGTTGGTATATCAGATTTTTCCTACAAATGCCCAGCATGACCTTACTAGCTAGAAGATTCCCACTCTCATGTAGTTGAATAATTTAATTTTTTGGTTTATTTTGAGACAGAGTCTCACTATGTCACCCTTGGTAGAGTGCTGTGGAGTCACAGCTCCCAGCAACCTCTTAAACTTAAGCAATTCTCTTGCCTCAGCCTCCCAAATAGCTGGGATGACAGGCACCCACCAAAACACCCAGCTGTTTTTTTGTTGCATTTGTCATTGTTGTTTAGCTTCTCTGGGCCAGGTTCGAACCCGCTACCCTCAGTGTATGTGGCTGGCACCGTAGCTACTGTGCTATGGTTGCCAAGCCTTAAAAAATATTTTTAATGTAAAATTTTATTTTTATTTTATTTTGACAGAATTAAGTACAAGTTGAATTTTGTTACATGTATAATTGGTATAGTGATGAAGTCTGGGCTTTTGTACTCATCACCTGAGTGGTGTATATTGTAGCCCATGAGTAATTTTTTATTTCTCCCACCCTCCTTTTGATTCTCCATTATAAAATTCTGTGTGTCCTTGTGTAGTGTAGTCCATGTATAAGTAAGAATATATGGCATTTATTTTTCTGTTTCTGAGTTATTTCACTCAGCATAATGGGTCTAGTTCCATCTGAATTGCTGCCAAAGATGTTACTTCATTCTTTCTTATGGCTGAGTAGTACCTCTGTGGTACATGTATACCACTTTTTTTTTTTTTTATATATATATACACTCATTGATTGATGGGAAGTTAGGTTTGAGTATATTGTGAATTGTGCTGTGATAAACATATGAATACAGGTGTCCTTTTGATATAATTATTTATTTTCCATTGGCTAGATATCAATAGTGGGATACCACGAGAAAAGGATAGTATATCTACTTTTTCTTCTTTGAGAAATCTTCGTACTGATGTCCATGGGAGTTGTATTACTGATAGTGCGCATAAGTGTTCCCTTTTCGCCACATCTGCATCAACATCTATTGTTGATTAACTTTTTATTAATGGGCATTCTAATTGGAGTAAGATGGCAACTCATTGTGATTTTAATTTGCATTTATCTTATAATTAGTGATGTTAAGCATTCTTTTTATATGTTAGTGGAACATTTATTTCTTTTTTGAAAAATGACTGTTCATGTCATTTACTTACTTTGTAATGGGATTGTTTTTTCTTGCTGAGTTGTTTGAATTCTTTATAGATTCTGTACATTAGTCCTTTCTCAGATGCATAGTTTGTGAATATTTTCTCCTATTCTGTAGATTGTCTATTTACTCTCTCAATTATTTCTTTTGCTGTGCAGAAGCTTTTCAGTTTAATTAAATTTTAGTTGCCTATTTTTGGTTTTGTTTTATTTGTTTTGGGCTCTTGGTTATAAATTCTTTGCTTAGGTCAATGTCCAAAAGTTTTTTCCTAGGTTTTCTTCCAGGATTTTTATGGTTTCAGGTCTTTCATTTAAGTCTTTAATTCAACTTGAGCTAATTTGCATGTATGGTGAGAGATAGGGATCCATTTTCATTCTTTTGCCTGTGGCTGTCCAACTGTCCCAGCCTTCTTTATTGAATAGTCTGTCCTTTCCCTAGTGTATGTTTTTGTCTGTTTTGTCAAAGATCATTTGGTTGTTTGTATGGGATTTCATTTCTGGGCTCTCTAGCCTATTCCATTAATCTATGAAGTGCCTTGATGTTTTTGTTACTACATCCTTGTGGTATAATTTGGTCAGCTATTAGGCTTCCAGGTTTGTTCTTTTGGCTTAAGATTGCTTTGGCTGGAACTGAGAATGATGGCAGATGGGAAGGATGTTTAGCTGAGCCTTCCTAGAGCAAAAGGGCAGAGGGGGAGGGCTGGATCAGTCCAGGGTGGAATATTGACTCCCAGCAGTGAGTTAGAGTGTGCAGCGTGGAAGTGGACAGCAGGATTTGGCCAGAGCTGCAGAGAATTATCACAGTTGAGCAGGTTTCAGTGGGCTCTCCTAGGCCGCAGCAGCTGTGGGCAGGCAGCTGCCTGGGGCTGCCTTGGCATGATCCAGGGGAAAATTTCTGGCAGTCTACGTTCCTTTTGTGAGACTAGACACTGCTTTTCGGAGCAGAATTTGGTAGCCAGATTGTATTGTTGGTGCGAGTGGCTCTGACACGGGTGGCAACCAGTGGAACATCCATAGGGGAGAAGTTCTCAGACAGCAGAGAGCTGTGACAAGGAGTGCCCATAGTGAGTATAAGTTGACATCTTGCTGGGCGCCTGCTGGAAAGCAGACTTATGCCCATATCAGGCTCAGGGATTCTGGAAAGATTGAAGAAGTAGGCACTACTGAGCAGAATTTGGAGGCCAGATTGGATTTCCAGCTTGAGTGGCTCTAACGTGGGTGGCTACGGGTGAAGAATCCGTAGGGGAAAAGTTCTCAGACAGAGAGAAGTCATAGCTGCAAAGGGCTCCAGTGGCAGGTATAGTTGCACATCTTGCTAGGCCACCCCCTGGAAACGGACCTTTACTTGTATTAGGCTTAGGGACTGTGGGAGGACTAAAAAGGTAGGCACTCCCAAGAGGAATCTGGGGGCCAGGTTGAGGTGCTGTCTGGTGCAGCCTCACTGTGGTTTGGCAGTGGATGAAATATCTATCTGTATGGGGAGAAAGTTCCAGATCAGTGACATGCCCTAGTGTTGGTGGACTTCTTGCTGGAGACCTAGGGCGTGGGGGCAATCTAGATTCCACCCGTGGTCAGCGGGCCTTCACTCGGGACAGGCCCAGGGACTCCTGCTTCCCATATGGAGGATTGCAGAAGCCTGTCTCTGAAGAACTATTGAGAGCTGTGGATTCCCAGATCTGTGGGAGCTGAGTGCTGAGGTGGACGGGCAACCACTGGGAACAAATAAGCTGGCAACTGCTCTAAGCCTGGGAATCAGAGAGAGGTTAATACCTGTGTTGTTCATCCTTTTAGCTTGAACTATTCCCTCACCCTAGTACACTCCACTGCATCCTCTCAGTTGATAGAGTCCCTTCTACTCACCCCATCTCTCCCACATAAAGTCCTTCACATCAGCCAGGACATTACCCCCACCCCATTTCTAGTTGTGACTTTATCTTTTCCTTGGTTTGTTGCCTTTCTCCTTTCTTTATCCCTCCTCCCTCCCTTTAGTTTGATCCAATGATATTTTATTTTCCTTGATTTATGCTTATATATACATATATGGCTCCTCTTTTTCTTTTTTTCTTTCTCTTCCCACCCTTTCTTTGCTGAGGGCAGGTGTGACACAGTGGTAACCTAAGGTTGACCACAGCAGTAGCTTGGCTCAAAGCAGCCAGGAGAACTTTCTAATCCTGGCCCTATAAAGAAAGTACTAGAAAGACTATGCTACAGATCTACTTTTTTTTTTTTTTTCTTTTCCTTCTTACTTATACAATTTTTCCTTCTTGAGTTTTGTGTTTGCTTTTTTTTCTTTTCCTATTTTATTTATTTGTTTATTTTTTTGGCAGATGAAGAGTCTGGCTGTGGACATAAAAGTTAAGGAGGGCGTATCTTTGAGGAACCCATCCAGTTCAGCTCCTCACAACTCTCAAGCTATAAGAGTGGCTGTTGCAACATGCTGAAAAACAACATCTCTTCTATCACTCTCATTCTCTCCTCCTTTCCTCCATCTTGCCTGCTCCTCAATTTTCTTCTACCAGTCCCCCTTCTTCCCTTGTTTTTGCCTTTTTTTCTCTTCATTTTCTTCCTCTTGCTTTTCTCCTACATTTGCTCCCCCACTTTTTATCTTTTATATCCTTGGAATCTTCTTCTTTTTCTCCTTTCCTATTGCTTCTCTCTGCTTACCGTAATCCTTCTTTGCCTTCTACCATATACCAAGAGGCCTCTTCTTAATCAAACTCTGAGACATGGTAACTTGAGGCAGAGGAAGTGTGAAGGAGAAAGGTGCACAAAGAAGTGAACAAGAAGAAAGCACACATGAGGAGGAGCCAAAAGAAAAATACAGGTGCCATAAATATCCAAATTAGAGCAACTTCTCTAAGAGACCACAAGGCAATTTTTAAAGAAGACTTCTCCTATAAAGAATTAATGGATTAGACAGAAAGGGAATTTAAAATATGGTTGATTAAAACAATAAAGGGATTGGAAGAGAAAATGGAAAGACAGAACCAAAAGTCAGACGAGAGATATGCAGAATATAAAAAAGATTTGGATTACCTTAAAGAAATGAAGGAGTCAGTCAGGGAATATAAAGAAGCAGTAGAAAGAATCAAAAATAGATTAGACCATGGAGAAGAAATAACATCAGATTAAGAGGATAAAGTCTTCAAGTCAACACAGATAATAGCAGAGTCAGAAAAGATGAGAAAGCAGAGGAGGCACTTAGAGCTAACTATGAGATTCCATGAAGCAGTCCAACATACGGACAATAGGAATTCCTGAGGAAGAAGAAGACTGTCCCAAAGGTATAGAAGCCCTACTGGAGACTACCATAAATGAAAAATTCCCAAGTTTTATTAAAGAACCTGATACACTCCTTTTAGATGGATACTGAACCCTGGGTCATCTAAAACCTAACAGAACCTCTCCAAGACATATTGGAATGAACCTGTCCAAAGTCAAGATGAGGGAGAACATCCTTCAAACTGCTAGGAATAAACGCCAACTAACCTACAAGGGAAGATCCATTAGGTTGACAGATTGGTTGACTTTTCTACTGAAACCTTCCAAGCCAGGAGAGCATGGTCATTCACTTTCAACATTCTTAACCAAAATAATTTTCAGTGTAGAATTCTGTATCCTGCCAAACTTAGCTTCAAAATTGACAGAGAAATCAAAGCATTTGCAGATTTATAAGCATTAAGGAAATTCACCACAAGACCAGCTCTGCAGGAAATACTTAGATCTATTCTCAATACCAAACATCACAATGGACCACCACCAAAGTATACAACCAGAAGCTAGAGGGCAAAATTTAGTGCTTACGGTGGCACAAAGGATTAAACTACACAATAAACTACATCAAAATAAGATGAATAGAATTTTACTACTACTATTGATACTTCAATAAATGTCAATGGATTGAATTCCCCACTGAAGAGGCACAGGCTGGCTGACTAGATGAAAAAACACAAACCATCTGTATGCTGTCTGCAGAAGACAAACCTAGCCCTGAAGGAAAAATAAGAGCTCAGGGTTAAGGGATGGAAAACAATGTATTAAGCAAATGAAAATGAGAAGAAAGGAGGGGTTGCAATCTTACTCTCAGGCCCAAGTGGATTCAAAGCAACTTTAGTTAAGAAAGACAAAATGGATACTTCATACTGGTCAAAGGAACAATACAACAAGAAGACATCTCAATACTAAACATTTATGCACCTAACTTAAATGCTCCCAGATTTGTAAAACAGACCTTGAGGGGTCTGAGCAATATGATATCATACAACACATTAATTGTTGGGGACTTCAATACCCATCTGACAACTGGACAGATCCTCTAAATTGAAACTAAACAAAGATACAAAGGACTTAAATGTGATCCTAGATCAAATGGGATTAATTGACATATATACAACCCACTATAGCAAATTAAAAGAATGTACTTTTTTTTTTTTATCAGCTCATGGCACATACTCCAAAATAGATCACATCCTAGGATTCAAATCTAACCTAAACAAAATTAAAGGAATAGAAATTATACCATGTCTCTTCTCAGACCACAAGGCCATTATCAACTCCTCCAAAAACTGTTCAACCCCACACAAAATCTTGGAAACTAAACTTTATGTTGAATGATAGTTGGGTCCAAGAGGAGATTAAAGAGGAACTTGTTAATTTCCATAAACTCTTGGCCAGACTTATTAGGGAAAAAAAAGTAAAATCTCTAGTAACCTCAATCAGGAATGATAAAGGAGAAATAACAACAGATGCCACAGAGATACAAGGGATTATCTCTGAATACTTAAAGAAACTCTATGCCCAGAAATTTGATAATGTAGAGGAAATGGATCAATACTTGGAATCACACCCCCTCCCAAGACTTAAGAAAGATGAAATAGACCTTCTAAATAGACTAATCTCAAGCACTGAGATCACAGAAACTATAAAAAACTCCCAACCAAAAAATGCCTTGGTCCGGATGGCTTCACACCAGAATTCTATCAAACCTTCAAAGAAAAGCTTATACCCATACTGCGGAAACTATTCCAAAAAATTGAGGAGAAAGGAATTTTTCCCAACATGTTCTATGAAGCAAATATCACCCTGATACCAAAACAAGGAAAATACCCAACCAAAAAAAAGTTAACTATAGACCAATTTCACAAATAAATATAGATGCAAAAATTCTCAGTAAAATCTCAGTGAATAGATTACGGCTTATCATTAAAAAAGTCATACATCACAATCAAGTAGGATTTATTCCAGGGATGCAAGACTGGTTTAACATCTATAAAAATTCTATAAAAATAATTCACCATATCAACAAGAGCAAAAACATAGACCTCTCAATAGATTCAGAAAAAACTTTTCATAAAGTTCAACATTCTTTCTTAATTAGAATGCTGAAGAACATAGGCATTGGTGGTATATTCCTTAGATTAATTGAAGTCATCTATGACAAACCCACAGCTAATATTATACTGAATGGAGTAAAACTGAAAGCTTCTCCACTCAGGACTGGAATAAGACAAGGGTGTCTTATTCATCACTTTATCACCACTAGTGTTCAACACAGTGCTGGAAGTTCTAGCCAATACAATCAGGCAAGAGAAGGAAATTAAAGGCATCCAAATGGGGACAGAGGAAGGGAAACTCTCCCTCTTTGCTGATGATATGATTTTATATTTAGAGAACCCAAAAGACTCAACCACAAGGCTCTTGGAAGTGATCAAAAAATAATGTCTCAGGATATAAAATCAATGTCCACAAATAAGTAGCCTTTGTATAAGCCAATAACAGCCAAGAATGAGAAGGAAATCAAAGACATAATACCCTTCTCACTAGCTCCCAAATGTAGCTGGGTATACAGTGCACAAAAGAGGTGAAGAACCTTTATCAAGAAAACTATGAACTCCTGAGAAAACAAATAGTAGAGGGTACAAACAACAGGAAGACCATACCATGCTCAGGCCTGGGAAGAATCAACATTGTCAAAATGTCTATACTTCCCAAAGCAATCTATAGATTCAATGCTATCCCTATTAAAATACAAGCATCATACTTCCAAGACTTGGAAAAACTAATTCTTCATTTTGCATGGAACCAAAAGAAACCCTGTATAGCCAAGGCAATTCTTAATAAAAACAAAGCTGGAGGTATTAGCCTACCAGACTTCAGGCTGTACTACAAGACCATAGTGATCAACACAGCATGGTATTGGCACAAAAATAGAGACATAGACATTTGGAACTGAATAGAAAACCAGGCGATGAACCAAACATCCTACATCTACCTAATCTTTGATAAACCAAACAAGAAAATATACTGGGGAAAAGAAACCCCATTCAATAAATGATGCTTGGATAACCCGATTTCCACATGTAAAAAGCTGAAACTGGACCTGTGCCTTTCTCCACTCACAAAAATTGATTCAAGATGGATAAAAGACATAAATCTAAGACATGAAACAATTAAAATCCTCAAAGAAAATGTGGGGAAAACCCTGGAAGCTATTAGCCTGGGGAAGAACTTTATGAGGAAAACTCCCAAGGCAATTGTAACAACCCCAAAAATAAACAAATGGGACTTAATGAAACTGCAAAGCTTCTGTACAGCTAAGGCGATTACAACCAAAGCAAACAGACAACCTACACATTGGGAAAGATTATTTGCATATTTTGACTCAGATAAAAACTCGATAACTAGGATCTACAGAGAACTCAAAGTAATAAACATTAAAAAAGCCAACAATCCCTTAGATCACTGGGCAAGAAAGATGAATAGAACCTTTTCTAAAGAAGATAGATGAATGACTAATACAATCACCAATAAATGAAAAAATATTCACCATCCCTAATAACTAGTGAAATGCAACTCAAAACCACCCTGAAATATCATCTAACCCCAGTGAGTTTGGCCTTTATCACAAAGTCTCAAAACTTCAGATGCTGGCGTGGAAGTGGAGAGAACACTTTTATAGTGCTGGTGAGACTGCAAACTAATACAACCTTTTTGGAAGGCAATATGGAGAACCCTCAAATAACTCAAGCTAGACCTCCCATTTGATCCTGTAAGGGATCAACTCAAATGGAGGTTTATGAGCATTCAGCTGAAACTAGCAGAGTTTTATCATCTTGAACTGGAATCCTTGCCTCAGTAAGGATATGCACATTTGAGACCTCTTGCTTGTTTACCTATTGAGGTATCAACTTGCCCTTGGCTGGGTGTTAGTGTACAATTGAGTTCTTACGTTTTAGTGAGACACTCATATGTTTGGTTTATTTTATTTTCCAAATTATAAGGTTCTCTGTTGCTTTCGTCTGATCAGGTTTCTATTATTCCTTGGTTAATTTGTTCTCTGTCCAGCACCAGCTTCTGTAATCCTGCTTGTGTTGGGTCTTGAGTGTTGTTTGTATATAAGAAGAAATTTCTTTAGGGAAAATACTTTACATAGACTTGTTATGAAAAATGAGAAGAGCATTAGAAATCTGTGGGACAACATTAAGTTAACCATGATTAATGGGAAAGAAAAGAAGAAAAACTATTTGAATAATAGCTGGAAACTTTCAAAATTTGATTAAAAACATTTACTTATACACCCAAGAAATGCAACAAACTCCAAGTAGGATAAATACAAAAAACATACCTAGACATTATGTAGTGAAACTGTTGAAAACTGAAAACAAAGAGAAAAATATTTAAAGCTGAAAGGAGAAAACAAAATCCCCTTATTATGTACAGGGGCAAAACAATACACGAATGGCTTGGCTTCTCATCGGAAACAATGACAGCCAAAAAGTAAATGGAATGGTGTATTCTAAGTACTGAATGAAAGAAAAATTTTGTAAAACAATGACTTTGGCTTGGTGCCCATAACACAGTGGTTACGGCGCCAGCCACATACACCGAGGCTGGTGGGTTTGAACTTGGTCTAGGTGAGCTAAACAATGACAACTGAAACAAAAATAACTGGGCATTGTGGTGGGCACCTGCAGTCCCACTTACTTGGGAGGCTGAGGTAAGAGAATTGCTTAAGCCTAACAATTTGAGGTTGCTGTTAGCTGTGATGCCATGCACTCTACTGAGGGCAACATAGTGAGGCTCTGTCTCAAAAAAAAAAAAATAATAAAATAAATAAATAAATAAAATAAAAATAAATAAATACAATGACTTTATACTCAGTAAAACTATCATTCAGAAAATGAAGGCAAATGGAATATATTCCTAGGTATAAGCCTGAGGGAAATACTTATAAGGGAAATACTTACAAACCTTATAAGAAATACTAAAGGCATTCTTTCAGGCTGAAAGAAAATTATGTCAAACAATAACTCAAAACCAAAGGAAGAAATGAAGAGCACCAGAAATGATTAATATGTGTATGGAAGATTTAAAAATAAGGTATGTTTCTCATTTCTTCTCAATATTATTAAAAGAAATAGACTATTATGGTTGTAACATGTCAATTACAACAATAGCACAAAGGAGGGAAAAAATACATTGGAACAAAATTTTTATATTTTATAGATTTATGAGAGTATTTTTCTGAAATGGGCCATGGCAAAAGTCATATTTTAATCTCAAGAGCAGCCATTGAAAAATAATGCAAAAATGGTAAAAAGATTCAATACAAAATTAAAAATTTATGTAAAAAATATGTAAGACAAAAGAAGGCAGTCAGTAAATACCAAAAATAAAAATGATAGCAGGCCTGTGGCAAAAAGATAGTCATAAATGCAACCATGTCACAGTAATATAAATGATCTAAACACTCTTATCATAAGGCAACAAATAGGAATCATAAGAGACATAGAATGGCTACAAGTGCCAGATACAATAGATTTTAAGACGAGAAGTATTATTAGAGATAAAAAGGGGTGTCTCAAAGATAGAAGTTTAACACGTGAGGAAGATATAACAATTACAAATATATACACATATGTTCCTAATAAAAGCAAGTACTGGTAGAAACAAAAGAAGCAATAGGAAATTTAACAACTATAGCTGGCAAATTCAATATTCCTCTGTTAATAATTGAAAGAGGACCTAGGTAGAGGATTAGCAAGATATTGAAAACTTGAACAATACTAAATACCCATTTGACTTTATTGAGATAGATGGAATAGTCAACTCAATGACTACAGATTACAAATTATTTTTAAGTGCTTACTAAGCCATACAATATTCACACTAAATTTAAAATTATCTGAATTAGGCATGTTTTTTCCAACTATGAAATTAAAAACCAATAACAGAGAAAAATCTAGGAAATCTCCAAATATTTAGAAATTAATAACACATTTATAAATAACTCATGGGTCTGAGAGAAAATTAACAGGAAATTAGAAAATAATTCAAACTTGGTAACAATGAAAACCTAATATTAAATTTATAGGGTGGAGCTAAAACAGTGATTGGAGAAATAATTGTAAACATCTATGTCAGAAAAGAATCAAGGTCTTAAATCAATAACCTAAAATTACCCCTTAAGATTCTGGAAGAAAAGAGCAAACTAAATTCAAAACTAAGTAATGAATTAGCAATGAACAAAAACAATGTAGAAAATTAAGGAGTCCTAATTTGGTTCTTTGAAAAGGTCAACAAAATCAACAGAGCTTTACTAAACTAACCAAAGAAAACTTCAAAAACAAAACACAAATTAATAAAATTAGGAATGAAATAAGGAGCATCATTAATGACGCTACAAAAATTAAAAAGATGAGAAAGGAGTATAAGAAAATGTTATGAACAATTAAAAAGAGACAAATTACATAGTTCTACCTATGGAAGAACTAGAAAATCCAAATTTGAAGTTGTAATTAAAACCTTCCAACATAGAAAGTAAAGAAATTAAAATAGTAATTAAAATCTTCCAACAAATATTTTATCAAATATTGAAAGAAGTAATACAAAATTTTCACAAATTCTTTAAGAAAACAGGAAAAAGAGGAATACTTTTTACATCTCATTCTATGAGAGTATAGTGTTAACCACTTTTTGCCCCTAAGAGACTGGGTCTTTCTCTGTTGCCCAGGCTGGAATGCAGTGATGTTACCATCCTAGCTCACTGCAGCTTCAGTCTTCTGGGTTCAAGTGATCCAGTCAGTCTCCTAAGTACCTGGGACTATAAGGGTATGTGACTATGCCTGGTTAATTTATTATTATTATTTTTTATTTTTGTGGAGACTGGAGATGTAGCCATGTTGCCCAGGCTGGTCTCTTAACTCCTTGCTCAAGTAATTCTACTGTCTTGGCCTCCCAAAGTACTGGGATTATAAGCATTAGCCACCATGCTCAGTGATCATGTTAAGCTTGATATAAAGCCAGAAAAAGACATCACACACACACAAAAAAAGATCAATATGTTTCATGGCCATAGACACAGATATCCATAATATTACTAAACCGAATCTAGCAACATTTAATAAGGATTATACACAATGATTAAATAGGATTTATCTCAGAATTATAAGGTAGATTTAACATTCAAAAATCAATTAAAATAATATGCCATATTAATAGAATAAAGAATACAAACTACATGATTATCTCAATAGATGCAGAAGAGTTTTAAAAAACTAATATATAATAAAAATTTAACAAACTATTAACAGAAAGAAAACTTTGTCATCGTGATAAAGTTTATCTATGAAAATCTCACAGATAACACTCTACTTAGTGGTAAAAAAGTGAATGTTTACCAACAAGGTAAAATGCCCACTTTTGCACTTATGTTGAAAATTATAGAGGTTTTTACTAGTGAAATAAAGCAAACATGAATTATAAGTAGAAACATAAAAGCATCCAGTCAAGGAATAAGTAGACTGTTTTTATTCACAGATGTAAAGATACTCTTTGTAGAAAATTTTATAAGTCATAAAGGAGCTTAACAACTGTGCAGGATACAAGATCAAAATATAAAAATTAATGTGTTTCTATATACTAGCAAGAAAAAAGAAAATTAAAATTTTATTTTTAATGGTATGAAAAAGAATAAAATAGGGGTAAATGTAGCAAAACATTTATAAAACACACACACTGAAAATCATAAGACATTGCTGGGAGAAATTTAAAAGATATAGATAAATGGAAAGATTTCATGTTCATTGATTAGAGAATTAACATTGTCCAGATCATAATTTTTCCCAAATTAATCTATGAACTCAAGCAATTCCTATAAATACCCTGGTAGACATTTTTACTGGAATGGACAAATTGATGCTGAAATTTATATGGAAATTCAAAGGACTTAAAATAATGAACACAACATTTTGATAAAAGAATGGAGTCCTTACACACCTGTTTTCAAAACTTATTAGAAAGCTCCAGTAAGCAAGACATGGTATATTCACAAGTCAGTTATATAGATCCATGAAAACTATTTGAAAGTAGGTAAAAACTTTTATGTTTGTGGTCAGACCATTTTTGACAAAGGTCTTTTAACAAATGGTCCTAAGACAATTGAATATCTATGTGCCAAAAAAGGTATTATTACTTCACAAAGCACACAAAAATTAACTGAAAGTGATTATTGATCAAAATGTAAGATCCAGCACTTTAAAATATTCATTACCCTGTGTCATAAAATGTGTTCTTAGAGACAACAGCACAAGCATAGTCTCTAAAAGAAAACATTAAATGGATTATATAAAAATTATCAAGTTTTTCACTTCAAAAGGCACCATTAAGAAGAAACCCTCACAGCCCCACACTGGAAGAAAAATTCATGAATAATATGTCTGATAATAGACCTGAATCCAGAATATATAAAGAACATGTAAAACTCAACAATAGGAATACAACTCAAAAATGTTCAAAAGACTTGCATAGAGATTTCATTAATGAAGATGTAATATCATGACCATGTTATGAAAGTATTCAACATTATCATTAGAGAAGTTCAAATTAAAACCATAATAATATATTATTTTATGCCCACTAAAATAACTACAGTAAGACAGACACTAGCAAGTGTTGATGAGGATGCAGAGAAACTGGAATCTCCACACATTGCCAGTGCGAGTGTAAAAAGGTACACATTGGAAATTAGTTTAGCAGTTTCTTAAACAAACTTGCCTCACAACCTGGCAAGTCCACTACCGGGAATCTATTTAAGAGAATGAAATCATGTTCACTAAAGATGTGCATGTGAATGTTCCTAGCAGTGTTGTTTATAATGGCTCAGACTGGAAGCAATCTAATTGTCCATCATTTGGAGAATGATTAAACAAATGTGGCACATACATACATAGTATGGAACATTGTTCAGTAATTAAAGGCACACTAAAATGTGGATGAACCTTAAATATATGTTAAAATAGCCAGTCCAAAAAAAGTCTACATATTGTGTTAATTCCATAATATGCAATGTTTAGAAAATAAATTTAGAGACAAAAGCAGATCAGCACTTGTCTAAGGCAGGGTTGGGAGAGGCAATTAATACAGATGATGGTGAAAGAACGTTTTGGAGGTGATGGAAATGTACTAAAGCTAGATTGTGGCAGTTTGATTTTAAAAAGCTTCTTTTACGTTTTTTTCCCCAATGTTTTCAATGTTGACATTTTTGCTAGGACTTGCTGCAACATCTCCAACTAGCCTTGAATTAGTAATATCATAAATATTGAGAAAAAAAGTTATTGTGTGGTATTGCTGACAACAAAATATATATTCTCCAGTTCTCCCTGGAGGATATATATACAATGTATTCAAAATTATACAAATAGAAATAAATATGTATGTGTGTGTACATATATATATTAATCTATTGCAACTGTTAATATTCATGTTAATGCACTGTTAATGTTCATGGAGAAAAAAAAGTAAAACAATTCTTGTTTTTTATTCTCCAGTTCTTTTTTTGTGTCTGGAAAAAGTTGGTTATATTTTATTAAAGATTATATACAATATAAATATTATGTAATTATATTTATAATTTATAAATTATATTTTATGATATATAATGTAGTAATATATTATAATATATAATTATATTTAATATGAAGGTATTTAATACAAATGTTTAATTATATAAAGTCTGATAATTACAGAAAGAAAAATATGTATATAAGAAAATAGATATGATTTTTCTGCTTAAGAAATGTTTAATAGTTTATTCATAGAACAGATTTTATATGATATATATGCTTTATTTAATACACTAAGTTAATTATCTGTTAAAACTATAGGTGGCTTTAATTATTTCCTATTTTTATATTTATATATCTGTGTATGGCTAAATAAGTAAGTTCTTTCCTCCAAATTATTACACAAATAATTGTAAAGCAGAAACAAAATGAGTGTCATTTTTATTTAAAATGGCTGGGCTATTTTATGCTTATGTGGAAATTCCTTCTCCTAATTATTAAGTTTTGAAGCTTTTTTTATGCTCTTAAATCAGTTTTTCAAAAAATGTCTTGTATGCTTTTTGTAATTTATTTTTAATTACAATTGTTATTTATGTTGTTTTTATAGTATTCTCTAAAATTTTTTCTCTAACTTTCATTATGATTTATACATGTTTTTTGTAACTATTTTTTGTTTTACTTTTTCAAAATTCAAAATAGTAATTGTACTGTATAAAATAAAGAGAAATAGGAATAATTTGGTTTAAAACTTTTCATGTTTTAAAAATTCAAAAACTGTTATATGATAAACATCATTGTCTTCAACCTTGGTACTTAAAAAACAAATAAGAGGGACTTTACCTAACAAATGCAATCAGTGTAACCTGGCTTATTGTACCCTCAATGAATCCCCATAAATAAAAAACAAAACAAAGAAACAAACAAAAAGCTTTATTTCCCTCTGTGCAAAAAATAAAATCCTCCAATCTTGACAAATCCAAAAGAGAGCTGATCTTAGGTTAATTATATTACCTATTTTAGTCAGTTACAGCAAATATAACCTTATGTTAGTAAAAGGTATTAATGGAAGTGCCTTTTAATAATTGTATCCTTTTCAAGTTAAAGGAAGCATGCCTGCCCCCATTGAAGCATAGATACTGAAACAGAAACAATCAGACTTTTCTGCAGGATTCTAGATTCACTCATCTCTTTTCACTTTTTGTTCAGAAGTGTGAACAAGTGCTGACTCACGAGGGAATCATTAGAGACCTGTTGTTACTTCAGTATTTTGTTAGAGCTTGTGATCAAGCCATGTCCACCTTATTTGAGAGATCCATAGCTATAGTTAGCAAAATGTGTGAACACTTCCATTGATTTAATTTCAGGGTTTCCATAACACTCTATTCTACACAAGCGCTTTTATTGACAGTATGTGACAACTTATGGATAAGGCTGGAATCCTTACTGTTTCCCCTTCACAGGTCTCCATCCACTGCTATGTCACTGTGAACCCAGCCACCCTCCTTTCTTCACCTAAAGAAAGAGAACCCAACAATTACCAGCATTTTGGGAACCATTCACCATCACGCAAACCTCCTAGACCCAATAACTATAATTGTATCATTTACTTTTATGCAGTTCATACCTAAAAAAAAAAAAAAAAAAAAAAAAAAACCTCTAAAATTTATGAAGCTATTTATGCTATCAGAAACTTAAATTAAGCCTTGGAATAATAAGGTTCTCATAGAATCACAAATTTCACATGGTTAAATTAATTTGCCTCACCCAGACATATCAATTGCCAAAACAATGAAGAAATACTTTTATTATAATAGGTATGATTTAGGTTAGTTCATGACTATGAATGCCTTGTGTGTGTGTGTGTGTGTGTGTGTGTGTGTGTTTATAACCTGGAAAGTATTTTTTTAATTTTTTAAATTAAATCATAAATGCATAGATCATACATACATTAATGATGTGTGGGGTACAATATGCTGATTTCATATAGAATTAGTGTTTATATCACACTGGTTAATATAAACCTCATCTTATTTACTTAATTATTGTGTTAAGGCATTTATACTCTATACTTAATAAATCTGACAAGTACCCTTGCATTATGCACCATAGGTGTGATCCCAAAGACAAAATATGTCCTGACTATTACAAAGTGGTGTATTAAAAACCATACTATGTTTATGGGCAGTGCTCCATGGACAAGCACCTGATTAGCAACATCACAGAAATGGTAGACATACTTGATTTATCTCTAGAAGCCTGACTTTGGCCTTGGCTGGAAGAGGGTACTAACAAGGAGAGGGGGCAGCCTCTAATATTTGGAAACTCACTATTCAGCTTTGGTATTGTTAAGAGTAGACCAGGCACTCATAGGTCGGTCATAATGTTTTCCTGGTGAATGTAAATAATTTCACAGAGCACAGACCTCAAAAGAGGCCACACAGTGATTCTGGTGGATTAAGACAAGAAGACCACTCTAAAATAATGTCTGTGTGAACTCTAATAAAATTGTAAGCTCCCCAGCTGACTGAATGGACCCACTCTTGGCCAAGGAGACCTAGAAGAAGGCTTAGGGTTTTTTTTTTTTTAACCTAAAAACTAAGTCTAGTTGTTGGGCATGACAAGGGAGGTCAGATATGCCTCATCATGCCTTTATCCCTTTTTGAGTTTTTTTTTTTTTTGGCAGTTTTTGGCAGTTTTTGGTTTGAACCCTCCACCTCCGGTATATGGAGCTGGCACCCTACTCCTTTGAGCCAGAGGTGCCACCCCCTTTTTCCCTTTTTGATATAATATTCTTTGGATTATTATTCTTTGTAACAATAAGATGTAGGCCTAAGGCTACAGAAGACCTGACCATTAGTTCATTTAATTGATCATTTGAGTTTTGGCAAAACAAATGTCCAATGGATTAATGGCTTGTCTCTGATTAAAAGACATCCTTAAGTTAAAACATTCCAAGCCTTCAGACTAACCTCCATTCTTTAATCAATTACAAGTTACAGAATCTTTAATATACCTGTAACCTATAAGCACCCCTTTTGAGATGGCCCGCCTTCTCAGATCAAGACAATATATACATAGACCCTCCACATATTGATTTAGGGTCTAATGTATAATTCCTGTCTGGACAAATGTATAATACTAAACAGTCCCACACTTTCTCAGGACCTCCTGAAGCAATGTGCTCCAGGCAGGTGACACACATTTAGATCAGAATAATTAGCTTTAATTTTTTTTAGAGTTTGTGTTCTTTTCTGTTGACAAGGTGGTACCCAAATGTGGAGGTTCAGAGGAGAATCAGGACGTCGTGGAGTCACCTAAGCTTGGTCTGCCCTCTACTCTGAACTTGCTTGTGTGGAATTGGTAAGTCCTCCTGAAGGGTTGGTTTATTCTAAGCTGTCAGTTCTTTTCCTAGGAAGTGGTTGTTTAAAAACCTAATTTTGATTTGAAAGTGCACTGTATAGGGTCTTCTTCATTACCTTATAGGGTTTTCTCCATTGCCTCTTCCTCCCCAAATCAATCTCAATTGCTTTTCCAGGCATTTATGCAAGAAGAAACCAAACTGTTTGTAGATAAATGAGAGACTGAGTTTCTCAACCCTGAAGAGAAGGGACATTTTAATCTTGCCAGCTGCAAGGCACCCCTGAATGACATGGGGACTTTATTCCCCAGGGAAGTGGGAGTTGCCTGGTTGATACCCCAAAGCAAGAGTGGCCCTACAGGGAACCCACCAACAAAATTAGTAAAAGAAAGTTCATCCAGAAAATTGCTGATCATTTGGCACTTTGAGCCCTCTCAAATGCTCTCTTGGAGGTTCTAGACCCCCAGAGAAGAAACTGAGACAAGTATGAGGGTCCAACCAGCTCAGGGGTGAAACCCTGGGAAACCTCACCCACACATGGCACACTCTGGCCCAGCACACTAAACCCTAGACCAGCACTTTTCAACATTTTTTTTTTTTTTAAATCTCAAGGCACACTTGAACCTATAGTTAACCTTCTGTGGGACATATTTAGACAATAGTTTAACTGGTGATCTTTAAAAGTTTTTGCAGCACACCTAAGATCCTCTCACAGCAACCAGTTGAAAATTGCTGTTAAACCCAGGGACTGATGTAGAAGATTTAGGCGTGTGAGATTGTAAGAGCCAATTTTAAGAGGTAGAATTAGTGCAGATCTCCCAGATCAAGGATGGACACACAGATGCCTAAATAACTTATAAACAAGAGACTTTGCCTTTGGGGGTCATGTGGTCTGAGGACCCATTCCAACTATCACACTTCCAACTTTCCATGAACTTACAGCTTCCTAGGTATATGTAATTGTTTTCAGTTATGGGATTTAAACAGAGATATGAAAAGAAATTTATTGTCCACCTTAGGATAAATTACTAAAGCAACTAAAAATATTGTGATACAATAAAAGTTTCTTAGTTTAAATGGTTAACGGTGCTTATATGTATATATATATATATATATATATTTTTTTTTTTTTATTATTTTTTTTTTTTTTAGATGGTTTCACTATGTTACCCTCGGTAGAGTGCCATGGCGTCACAGCTCACAGCAGCCTCAAACTCTTGGGATTAAACAATTCTCTTGCCTCAGCCTCCCGAGTAGCTGGGACGACAGGTGCTTGCCATAATGCCTGGCTATTTTTTTGTTGCAGTTGTCATTGCTGTTTAGCAGGCCTGGGCCGGGTTCAAACCCGCCAACCCCAGTGTATGAGGCCGGGGCCCTAACCACGGAGCTATGGGCACTGAGCCAGCAGTGCTTATGTTTTATGCAAAAAAAAAAATTGCTACAAGTCTCCAACTAAATCCAATAATAAAGTAACTCAACCCTTACAGATAAATTAATTTTGTAACCTTGCTTTTGTTTTTTATTCTTATGCTGCCTAGGAAGTTTTAAAAGTGTTGATGAGTGCCCTCCACCTCCAGTCCTGTCTGGCCTAGAGCATTTAATTGGCTGCAAACCTTTTTGGCTATGTGGGGGCCTCAGGAAATTTCACCCCAGAATATGACTCCTTGTATAAAGAGTATTTTGAATTAAAGGCCCTTAGAGATCAGCAGGTGTTGGAGGGGGGTTTTCTTCTATCTGCAAAAACCAGATGGACCCAACAAAAAGAACAACCAACTTCCCTCCTCCTCCCTGTTATTTCACTATGTTGCTGGAAAGATCAAGAATGCAAGTGGACCTGGCCCAGATATCATTCAGTATAAATACCTGTCTTTTAGGTTAATTTAGGAATCATTTACATGCAATCTCTTTCTCAATCTGTTCATCCTCCCTAGCAACCATTTATTGCCCCTGAACAGAATTACCTACATTTCTCATCTCTCCTTCTTCCCTAGAAGGGGATATATACAAATTTCTGGATCGCATTGAAAAACTGGGTAATCTATGATTCTTTTCACGGGCATGGTAAGTAAACCTTTTTGTCTTATTAATCTGTCTTAGTTATGGGTTGATCTTTAAGCAAACTTTGAAGGAAAGGGGAAGTTTCCCCTCACAGTCTCACAATGGATGTTTAAAGCCACTCTGCTCTTCTGAAAGCTGCAGTGAGAATCAAGACTCTGACCAAACAAGCGACGGGTAAAATACCTTAATTTACCAGTCAGACTCCTAATTTTCCTGTCTTTCTGTGGGCTCTGGTTGATCACGTAAGAAAGATCATTGTCTCTTTTGCCTTATCAAATTTAAGATTAATGAGAGAAAATATTTTTTTAAGTTACTAGTCTTGGCATAGTTACTCTGATATTGGGGCTTTTTTAATATTTTGTGATATTAATATTCATCTCATTTGATTCCCCCTCTTCTCCAAAATAGCCTTTATTGTTGTTTTTGTTTTCTTTTGTCATTGTCTTTCTGTGTCATTTTGACAAAAAGAGGGTTACCATAGAGTAGAAGTCAGGCCTAGAACCTCTATAAACCCAGTGTTTGAGCCAGCGACATGATTCTGACTAGACTGGTGTGAAGGCAAACTCTGCTGCAGGTCCCTGGAAGAAGAAACAGTATGAGTTTCCCTTCTCATCCTGTTTTATGTTCCAGAACTTATCTTGTGTTTGGGAATTTTTTTCTCAGTCTCTGCCATCTGGGGGTATGTCTTTTCAGGAACACGCCAGGTGGCCAGTCTGAATAAAGACTGGGGGTCCGTCCAAGACAGGTGAGATTCTTCTTCTTCTTTCTTCCTTCTTCTTTCTTCCTTCTTCCTTCTTCCTTCTTCCTTCTTCCTTCTTCCTTCTTCCTTCTTCCTTCTTCCTTCTTCCTTCTTCCTTCTTCCTTCTTCCTTCTTCCTTCCTCCTTCTTCCTTCTTCCTTCCTCCTCCTCCTCCTCCTCCTCCTCCTTCTTCTTCTTCCTCTTCTTCTTTTTTTTAAAGAATTGAAGCAGTATTTACTTTTATTTCATTGAAAGCTACACACAAAAATGGAGCTATAAGGAACAAAATGTACAAACCAAAGATATGCTTGAAATTTTTCAGTGAAACAATACATTTATTGGAGGCATTTTGAAGAGTGGCTATATATAATACCTGCAGGAATATTAATATTCATTTTTGTATATTTCTTAGTATTAAATAATCAATATTATTTTTTAGTCATACTGAAGTAAATTTTATTATTAAAATTTAAAATACTCGAATTTGTTGATGAAAGGATTGAGAAATTGTTCATGTTTCCTAAATATTTTCACCATTTTGTTTTTTTATTTCATGTGATTTCACTCGTTAAAAACTGAAACATGAACTATATGACTTTAAAGGAAAATTAAACCTACTGTCTTTCTATTTGGAACATCTGAGGAAATCAGAACATAAAATAAATTACTACTTTCCTCTCTTATGCTATACAGTTGTAATTGAATTAAATTTGATCTTTCCATATGGTCTTAAAATTAAATATCTAATCTTGCCTTCAAATGTAGTTTCCAACTCTTTCATAGATGATGAATCATATTTTATAATTTTTAGGTACTTTCCTTTAATAATTATTTTTATATAAAAGCTTTATTTATTATATATTTTAATTTTCTTTTTTTAAACATGATTGTATTAGTTTCCTATGGTTCCTTTAACCAAACTCAAGGGTTGGTATAAGATAAATTCATTCTGTCATAATTTTAGGATCCAGAATTTTAAAATCAGTATTACTGGACCAACATCAAGGTGTCAGCAGGGCCACCCTATTTCTGTAAGAGACAATCCATTCCTTGCCTCTTTTAGGATCTGGAGCTTTGGCATTTATTGACTTACAGCCTCAAGATTCTAATTTCTGCTTCTATGGTCGCATTGATTCCTGCTTTTCTGCATATGAAATCTTCCTCTGCCTTCCCTTTGTACTAAAATATATTTAGGGCTACTGTGAGTATGACATTTATAATAGAATCCTCCTGGATAATCCCACATAATTTTCCCATCTCAAGATCCTTAACCACATTTGCAAAGACCATTTTTTCTTATAAAGTAAGATTTACAAGTCTCAGGTTAAAATTTAGTATATTAATACTTGGGAGCCTTTATTCAGACTGCTGCAGTAAATTTGCCTTTGTTAATCTAGCTTATTTTATTTTTATTCTCATTTTTTTTCAGTATATTAACTACTCCTAAACCAAGTTTATGAAATTAAAAATATTTTAATTTAAAGTATTTATTATTCTCTCAGCAAATATTTTATTATTATTACATATTTCCAAATTTGCTGCCACATAAGACTTTATAGAATTCCACTGTTTACACGTTTTATTTTTTTTTTCTTTTTTATTTATTTATTTTTATTGTTAAATCATAGCTGTGTACATTAGTGCAATCAAGGGGTACAATGTGCAGGTTTCATATACAATCTGAAATATTCTCATCAAACTGTTCAACGTAGCCTTCACGGCATTTTCTTAGTTACTGTA
>CAUYPK010089823.1:0-10599 GCA_963574355.1 Loris lydekkerianus | reverse complement strand
TTCACCCCAGCCCAGCTCTTATCATCTCATACAAAGTTAAGATAAACTCCATTTCTTTTTTTTAGTTTTTTTATTGTTAAATCATAGCTGTGTACATTAGTGCAATCGCCTGTACCCATTCTAAGATGCACCATAGATGTGGCCCCACCCATTACCCTCTTTCCACCAAAACCTTCCCCCTCCCATCCCCTTCCTTGGCCCTTTCCCTTGGCTCTTTGAATCCATTGAATTCTTGAGATAACTTTTGCAATTCTAATTCGATCTTATTTGCTATCCAGATCCTGAATTCAATTTCTGACATCTGAGCTATTTGTTTGTGCATGGGGTCTTGTGCGGTTTCTGTCCCATTGATCCTTGCGGGAGTTGATCTACTCTGATTATTCATATTGCCAGAGTTTTTCTGTTGATTTCGCCTCATGATTGTTTTTCACCATTACCTCT
Organism: Loris lydekkerianus; assembly: GCA_963574355.1. Lineage (NCBI taxonomy): Eukaryota > Metazoa > Chordata > Mammalia > Primates > Lorisidae > Loris > Loris lydekkerianus. The sequence continues at coordinate 10,158 of CAUYPK010089823.1, read as the reverse complement.
GGCCGTCCTCAGAGTTGGGGAGGTGTCTCTCCAAGATTAGACCCCAGCGGGTTCACTCTATTGTTGCTGGATCTTTGTAGGGAGTGATCCTGCGTAGTTCCTCTGGGGCTGCTCTAGTTAGGGAGTTCTGGTTGTGGTAGCAGCTCTGGTGTGTGACACACCCGGATCCAGCAACAGGGCTGGGGGTGGTGCGCATGGTTCTTGGAGTGCCTGGTGCCCAGTGACTTTGGCACAGAGAACCCAAGGCTCTAGCAGTCTCTGGCCAGGAGAAGGGCTCTGCGCAGAGGCAAGGAGGGCTCCAGAGGGTATGCAGCTACCAGAGTCCCTGGCCAGATGAACAGGCTAGTGTGGAGACTGGAAGGACACAGGAGGGAGGACACAGGGTTGCGTGGCTCCCACAGTTCCTGGTCAGGGAATGCGGAGGCCCGGTGGGTGCGGGTCACCGGTCGGGGATCGCTCACAGCTCTTATGGAGGTCTGGGCAGCACCAAGCCCAGGAGTTTGAGGTTGCGATGAGCTGTGATGTCACGGCACTCTACCCAGGGCAACAGCCCAAGGCTCCAGTGTGCCAAAACCATGTCACTCTGCCCCTAAGGAATAAGGCTGTAAGGCAGTTCAGTCCCCGCCTTTAGGCTGCTTAGTCACTAGGTTACTTTGTCCTGCCTGATCCTTGCTCTGGAATCCTGAGTGTGGATCTTGCTGGGGCAGTTCTTTCACAATGGCTTCCTGCGCCCAGCTCAGTGGCTCAGTCTGGGGCCCCAAGCAATGCCCAAAGTTCTCCACACTCCTGCTCAAGCTCTTCCCAAGGCAGCTCAACTGAGCACCAAGTCCAAGAACACCAAAACAGTCTACAGGTAAGGCCTTTCTGGTTTGCAGTCTCACTGCTGCTTGTACTCATGGTTGCTGGCGTGATTAGGTCGATCGAACACATGCAGCCACTTGCCAGTTTTCCATTGTTTTTATCCTCCTCTTGGTGTCCAGAAGTCCCTTGCTGGCTCCCTGTATCCTCAAAGGGATGAACATAGGCAGAACCCACCAGCTAGAGATGCCTGGAGTCTTGTCTCCCCAGACTTGCCATGCCCAGTATCAGGGAAGCTGTTACTTGGCCGCCATCTTTAATCCAAATCCCCTATTACTTCTTTATATGGATCTCTTTCTGTCTTTATGCCAAGCACTGTTAAAAGCAATTTGCAGCTTCATGGAAGCAAAAAGAAAAGTATTTTCCTTTTATTTCTCCCTTTCCATTTTCTCTGTAGCTTTCACCCCTAGCAAACATTTCACCACCCAACACGCCATTTGCTTTAAGCACCCAATGCCAACAGGATTCAGAGAATAGACTTTAAAACTAGAAAACAGTTCTAGACCCACCCCCTACATGGAGGCCCAAAACCTGCCTTACGGCCCTGCCTCAACCGGAAGTGACCGATAAACTCCCTTTCAAAGCTTCAAGGATCCATCCATCCAAACTTACATGTGACAGGTGAAGAAATGAAGGTTCAGAGAAGGGCCTGTCCCAAAAGACACACAGATATTTATAGTCAAGACTTGAACCCAAGCCTCCTGACTCTTCCCTTCATCTTTCCCCTATACTATAGGTAAACGTCACAGTGGCAGCCTAATAATTCTCACTTTTCCTTACCATTTACCAAGCCAATTTGGGGGGAGTCTGTACATCTCACCCACAAGGGTGGAACCAGCAGTTAGACCTCACCACATGGTCACCCTCCCCCGGGGAGGGTTTCCTGTATTAGATATGGACATCTGGCTCAGGAGGCCAATTGGATTTTTTTCTCCTAATGTTTGGAATTAGGGATAGGAATTTCTAATTCAGCCTGAATTAGTCTCTTGAAGGTAGGCTGCCACCTGCCCTGTGCTCTGAGGTGCAGAATAAAGCCAGCTGCAGAGTGATGTACAAACACAGGAAGGAGTAGATGTGATGGAAGAAAGAAGCCTGATGCTTTCTGCTACCCAAGGGGCCAGAGGGTAGGTTTGGGGGCAGAGAGAAGGATAGGTGGCTTTATCTGCCCCATTATCCCATCTATGTCCCTAATCCAACCAAATGAACATAAAATTAATCAAGTCAAACACACACACACACACACACAACACAAACCTACACAGGATAATTTATCCCAAGCCCCTGTAAACATGTGCCCTGCCAGAAGATGCACCTGAATGTCTGATCACCTGCCACTAAACTTGCTGTCACAGCTCCCCACCCCTGCCTGCCACTCTACCCCCAAAAATGCCTAGACTCCTCACTCTCATGGCCTGGAAGATGACCTGCTCCAGCCACATCAACAGGCTCATCATTTTTTGAACAGGCCTTGCTTCTACATCTTTGCAAATGCCTGTGTCCCTTATGCAATGCCCTGGGCCCCTCCTCCCCAACACTGTGTCCCTGGGTGGCTCCAAACCCTGACCAAATTAATTTTTCCTGGAAAAGCTCTCCTGGTGAGATACATCCAAATCTAAACAGCACCTCCACCTCCAGCCCCAGCTTAGCTTCCACTTCTTGTGGAAATCTAGTCCATAAAACACACTCCAGAATGTGAATTCTATGGTCTAGCGTTCCCAGAAGGTGTCCTAGCTTCCTGAGGGTCTGTAAGTTCTTTAGTAAGGGAGTCAGGCATCCCCTCTGTACAGCATCCAGTGCAGTACTTTCCACATGATAGACACTCAGTTAATTTAACTGCCTGGCTGGCTAAAATAGGGAAAGTAATAAGCCATCATCCAAACTTGTTCTCCATGGGCCTCTAACTACCTCCCTGAAAATGGCAGCCTCAGGAGCTCTGGGACCCTCTACTCGCTTCCAATCCAAAATTAAGGTGCATTGCTGCATGGATGACTGAGCCTTTTGAAACAATCAGAGCAGGGATCAGCAGACAGCAAAGCTAAAGGGCTAAAGGCCTGTAGGGCAGGATCTTAGAAAGCAAAACCTGTCGGGGACTGTGTGAGTATGAAAATGCACAACTCAATCCCCAAGCCAGGACAGGGAGCCACCTCAGGATCATGCCAGCAGCACAATATCAGGACTGGGACCTCCAAACCAATGCCCAAACCTTCCCCACACCTGTCCCCTTCCAAAGCCCACTGTTAGCTTCAGTGATTTCTGCTATATTGTACCTTACATCTACATCCTGCACATCACTCTTAACTACTTTTTACAGAGTGGAGAACAAGAAAAACCTAGGTGACTTTGTATCTTCTCTTTAACCAATGTTAGAAAACTAACGCTGACTAGGGTTATCTCGTTTAATCTTCACAGTATGGCAAGATTAGGTAAATCACCATTATTATTCCTATTTTTTAGAAGGAAAACAGGCTCAAAGATATTAAGTATCTTGCCTAAAAGTATTAAGCATGCCTAAAGCCATTCAGGCAGGAGGTGGAAGAGCTGGGATTTGAGGGGGCCAAAGTTAGGTATTTTCCTGTATATCTTGCTGCCTCCTGAGATAAGGCAGCAAGACCTCATGCTAAGGAAAGGTTAATCAACTGGAAATTAAGTCCTTCCTGGCCAACAGCAAGTTAGGGAGACCAGAAGGATGAAGTGACACATTAGAGGTGAAACTGAGCATTCAGAAAGAGTAAGATCTTGTAAGCATTGCAAGACCACATCCCACCCAAAGTGCTATAGCCTAGTCAGGCAAAAGAGCATTAATGGAGAGCAATGGGTTAGATAACAAAGTACCAAAAATTATCTCTGAAGGTGACCATCTGTTTCATGCAAAAAAAGAAAACTTGAGTCCCATGGAAAGTGTAAGTGGGGGTTTTGTTTCTCCTTCCCTCGTACCTCTGGTAAGTCAGTAGGCTACCAAGCTGCTGAAGGGCTTTTCTACCCAAAGGAGCCCAAAAACTGCCATCACCAGTGAACTGAGAGCTTCATGAAAACAAAGCACCAGGCTGCCAGCCCTCTCGGGGCCACTCCTCATTACCAGAGACCTGAGCTAAGGCAGCAGACACCACAGTGCTTATACACCTATTGGGTGCCTTTGTCCTCCTCCTTATCTCTTCAGTTTTCATGTCACTGGTCCCCCACAAATATTTCCCAACTCCTTCCCAGACTGCAGTGGCCATAAGGGGCTGGTGGGAGAGCTGTGCAATCCCAGAGTTTGCACATTCTGGGCAGGCTACTTTCTGGGGAGAAGAACAAAGGGGATCAGTGTGACAGTTCTCCTCAATTCAGACTCTTTTAACTCCCATCCCCTGTCCACTGTTGCTAATTGGCACAGATGCCCCAAGAGACAACTAAGCTGGAGTTCTCAGGAGTGAGTGGCTGCTTGCCCTTTGTTGGCACATCTGCTAAACTGAGGCTTCCGCAGTGAGTAGGGCTCACATCTTCCCTCTTAAAGACCTATGGCAGACCAATGGGTGCTCAGAATGTGAGCTTCCCACCCTCCAGCCCTCCCCAGTTCTGCTCACCTGGCTGCTCCAGGAGATCAGGGTACACCCTGAAGTATAGGGACCTTAAACCTACCAGAACACTCCACAGGCAACTCAAGGACAGCACACTTCTCCCCAGCACAGTCAGGAATTGAACTTGGGGGACCAGAAGACAAGACTAAAAGCTAGATCCCATACCTCCAGGATTATGTTGCTCAAAGGCATAGAGGGGGAATTTGGCTACTAATCAAGAGAGGCAAAGGAGCCCTAGTGGGCAGAACTGAAAGAAGAGTGCAAGGTGGGTCTGAGTCAAAATGTACTCATGGAGCACCCCTCCTCCCACAAGAAAGCCACACTTTCAATCTGGAGCAGGATGATGGACAAGGAATCTCTTAGAAAACAAGAACATTGCTAATGAGCTCGGCCAGTTTGGAATTCTGACCCACAGGTCAGGGGAAGAGGGAGAAGAGTAAAACCCACTGCTGACTGCTAGTCCCTGAATCCCAGGTAGCCCCTTCCCTATAAGCAGACTTTTCTAGCCTGGTGGGGACAGGTTAGGCCCTCCCTGATGGCTCTCCCCCCTGGCTGGGAACTGACCCTTAACCCCTGCTGAGATAACTCTTGTGCCCACATTTGTGGAGCCTGAACACAAGCTCACCCAATCCAGTCCCACCAAGCATTGCTCTTCCACCCATCTCTGCAATGGGGGAGAATAAGGAGTCTTTGATGGAGCCCTTGGGAGCTTTAGGCCCCATCAAATATCTAGGTACCTGAGTGCTTTTCCTAATCAACTAGAGCTTCTCATAGGTCCCAAAAACTACACTACAGCTGGCTCTTTCCTCCCAGTGGCATCTACAGCATGGAAGACAACTTGTACAGCCCATTATAGCATTCCATCTTACTGGGTATGGCTGATTCTTACATACTGTCTCAGAGATCAAACTTGGTATCTCAATACAACTCACACTGTTAAGAAGACCATAGGGCTAGGGAAAGAGAAAGAATTTTAAGAATTCCATCTTCCCTTGTCAACAAGAGACAGGGTATCTGTCCATGCATATAGCATACCGCTACTGTAGCCTACAAATAGCAATAGCAATTGAGAAAACCACCACACTAATGATATCTATAACCAAGGTGTCCATACAGAACCTAGACCCCCATCAAAGTACCCACTAAGTAAAGCAAAAGTCCTTATCCAACATATGCTACAGATACACTCTTAAGAGTAAGAAGTGAGAAAAGCCCATCTACCCAAACCCAAAAAATATATATATATATATTTATATGAAGTAACAGCTACTCCAGAAGAGAGGTAATTAACACAAGAACTCTTGACATATGAAAAAATCACAGTGAAAGGACATCCCCAAAGGAGCACACCAGCTGCCTAGCAAAGGATCCCAACCAAAATAAAAATACTGACATCACAGATAAAGAATTCCAACATATGAATTATAAGGAAGATTAATGATATCCAAGAAAAATTGGTAAACCAACTCAAAAAAAAACAAAAAATAATAATTCAGCAAACAGGGCAGCGCCTGTGGCTCAAAGGAGTAGGGTGCCGGCCCCATGTGCCAGAGATGGTGGGTTCAAACCCAGACCTGGCCAAAAAAACAAAAAACAAACAAACAAAAAATTCAGCAAATAAATGAAAAATGTAGAGCTAGACATATTTTTGAAAACCAAATTAAACTTCTGGAAATGAAAAATTCATTTATGGAAAATTCAACAGTAAAAAGTTTTAAAAATAGATGAGACCAAGCAGAAGAAACAATTTCAGAGACTGAAGACAACTCTATCAAAAACTTGGTCAAAAATAAAGAATAAAGAATAAAGAAAAACACACAAAATCTAAGAGAAATATGGGATTATGTAAAAGAGCCAAATATAAGAATCATGGGTATCCCCGATGGTGAAGAAAAAGGACAAGGCATGAAAACCTATTTGAGGAAATAATTGAGAAAAAATTCCCTGCTCTTGCTAAATATTTAGACATCCAGGTACAAGAAGATCAACAAACACCTGGGAGATTTATTGCAAAAAGAATATCACAAAGGCATATAATCCTTAAACTGTTCAAAGTCAACTCAAAGGGAGAAATGCCTATGTTTTGCCATAAGGCAAAAATGTCAAGTAACTTACAAAGGAAAACCCCATCAAACTAAACAGCAGACTTCTCAAGAGAAACCTAATAAGCTAGAAAGAAATGGGGGCCTATCTTTAGTTAAACAGAATAATTGCCAGCCAAGAATTTTGTATCTTGCTAAATTAAATTTCATAAATGGATAAGAAATAAATTCATTCTGAAACAAGCAAACACAAAGGGAATTTGTCACTACTAGACTGGCCCTATTGGAAATACTCAAAAATGCATTATACTTGTAACAATACAATGGATACAAATAACTGTAAAAATGCCATTAAGTGATAGTTCACAGCTCTTATAAAACAATAGCACAAGAAAGAAAACGAAACAGAAAGGTTTTACCCAATGTGTTGAACAGAATAGCATCCCAGATACAATATTAACACTCTGTGGTTAACAGTCTGAATGCTCCCACTTAAAATATGCAGACTGGTTGAGTACATGTTAAATACAACTTAATTATTTTCTGTCTCCAAGAAACACATCTAAACCATAAGGACTTATGGAATGGAATGGAATGGAATGGAAAAAATATTCCACACAAATGGAAACCAAAAGTGAGCAATACAATTCACACTGTTAAGAAGACTATAGAGCTGGGGAAAGAGAAAGGATTTCAAAGAATTCCATCTTCCCTTGTCAACAACAGAGTATCTGCCCATCCACATAGCATACCACTACTGTAGCCTGCCTGAAGTTAACATTAGCACTTTCATATTAGATAAAACAGACTTTTAATTAATAATTGTTTTGTTTTGTTTTTAAGGAAAGAAAGAAACAGTGGATTTAAACAGGTCTCTTTAAAGGGGGGGGGCTAATAGATATTATAGAACATACTACCTAAAAACTACTGAATATACATTTTACTCTTCAACACATGGGATATTCCTCAGCACATGAGATCATATCTTAGATCACAAAACAAGTCTCAGGAAATTAAAAAAAAAAAAAGAAAGAAAGGAAATTATACCATATATCTTCTCAGATCACAGTGGAATAAAACTAGAAGTCAATCCCAAGAGAAACTCTCAAATATACACAAAGTCATGGAACGTAAACAACCTGGTGCTGAATGATCCTCAGGTCAAGGATAAAATTAAGATGGAAATCAAAAGATTCCTCCAACTGAATGACATAGGGAACACAAGGTTTCAAAATCTATAGGATAGGAGGCGGAGCATGATGGCGGACAGGACGGACGTGTAGCCCACCTCTCCCAAGCCATCAGGTGAGAGGAAAAAGGGTGTAGACCTTCCCTATGTGTGGATTATTGGAGTAAACGGACAGCTGGAGACACTCAGCGAACTGGCAGATTGCTTTTCATGAGGGGTAATTTAAAACCACAGACTCAGTTGTAGAGATTCTTCCCTGCTCTGCCAGCCCCTCCCCCATGGAGGGCAGCAGATTGTAAATGCTGACAAAACACAATTGACAAATATTTATTCCTGAACTGAGGGAGGCATCTGAAAGGAAAGCCAGTCAAAACCAAAGGGAGCTGGGCAACCTGTTAGACAATTGAGGGGAAGGGATCCCACCAGGGAAACAGACATTTTGAACTACCCAAAAGGGCGGGCACCGTTCCCCCAGGTGTTGGAAGGGGCTGGCAAACTAGCGGGTGCCGCCCCAAAAGGAAAACTCTGAAGAAGCTGGGAACCCAGCTTTGGCTGCAGGAACCGCTGCTGGAGCCGCAAACACGCCAGCGTCCACGCGAACCCAGCAGCACCTCCCCCCAACAGCCGATTGCAGTCGCCAGCTTGCAGGAGAAACTGGGAGCAGAGTGGAAAGATTTAAGAAGCGTGGAAACCTGCACTAAGAGTGAAGGTCCATCACAAGTGCTGTCTGGAAAAGAACAGCCGAAAAGAACCCAATTCTTAGGCGGCAAACTTTTACAGAAATTCCAAAATGGCAATCAACCATGGAAGGTGGTTACCATGGTAACAGTATAAACTGTGAATCAGGTATAAGGCTGGGAACCACTCACAGTGCCACCTGGTATCCAGAAAGTATATTGCAGTATGAACATATTCCTAGGAAGGTTGATCTCTACAGCAGACATATAGTTGTGTATAGTGCATAGTTATATATTTCTACACGCAAGAGTATTTTTGTAGTTGGTGCCTTTTTTCCTTTTTTTCTTGTTTTGTTTTGTTCTGTTTTTTTTCCTCACCACTTTCTTGGAGGAGCTTTCGATAATTTTCTTAATTACTTTTTATATAGATATATTTTTTATTTCTATGTTTTCTAATTTCAATTTCTTCTTTCTTCTCTTTTAACATTTCTACTAAAACCACTTTTTCTCTCTTTTTTTCTTTCTCTTTCCTTTCTTTCTTTTAATTATTGTACGATTATCACTATTTTTATTGCAGTTGTTTTTATGTTGCTGTTGTCGTGGGTGTTGTCTGTATGTCTATGTTTTTCCGTCTGTTTCTCATAGCCTTTGTATCTGTTTATTTGTTCATTTGCTCTCAATGAGCTTGGTGTTACAATCTGCAACTCTAAGCTCCCAGAATTCCCCTCCACTCTCACTCCGTGGCCTGGAGGCCTGCCCCCCAGGAGTCCAGATTCTTGGGTGAACTCTCAAGAGGTGTAGACAGGACCTGGACTTCTGCTGGCCAGTGCTGATTCTGAAGCACAGGAGTGAGGAGACGAATGTTGGCTAAGAAAGAACCACACTGGAGTGGTGGTGCCCTGAGGTGTAGAGCAACAGCCGTCTTCAGCAATAACAAGGCCCACCCCCAGATATCCCATAGTCACTCCTCCTGTCTCCCTGGGCAACCAGATGAGGCTGAGCATCTTCTCAGACGGCAACCACCACGGAACTGACCTGGGACTGAAACACAGGCCCCATGAGTAAAGGGTTTGCCGCAGGCAGTACTGACCTGGGTGGAACACGGGGACTAGAAAACGCACCCACAGAACTGGGAAACTCCCAGGGTGGGGCTGATCCAGAGGACCGCTTTACTGAGCCTAAGACACACCTGGCCCTCAGGGGATCACCAGCCTATAGACAAATGAGGCCAAGAGGCTACAGCTGACAACTAATCGTGCTGTGAATACAAACGCAGGAGTAAGGACAGTAAAGACACAGATTCTGGGAACTCAAATCAGCCTCCCCTCTGCAGAGGAATCTAACAGGGTCAGAAATAAATTCCCACAGGGTTGTTCTGTTCACCCAGTAACATAAACTAAGGGTGGGGCTGGAACTGAGTGAACACCTCCATCCTCCATCAAGTGCCCAAGGTTGACAGGCCTCACCACCCCCTGCTGGACAAAGACAGAGAGGAGAGGCCTGGATGAGCAGACACATACTACCCTGTGATTTAGGCAGCTGCAAACCTCTGGAGTATCTGCTAACTGCAGACAACTGACTGGGGCTGTGGGGTTAGCAGCCACTGGGTGTGACAGAGCTGCAAGGTGGGGAAGGAGACATCAACCTTCACAGACTGATCTACTTGCTGGGTGGCTCCTCCTGACTCCACGCAGCACTAGAGTAAGCCATATTAGAGCAGTCACCAGACCCCTGTGATCCAGTTCCCAGAGACCTCTTAAACTCTCCCACCCAAGACAGCTGCTGACTGAGACAATTGACTTGGACCTTTTGAACTGAGCTAATCACCTGGGGAC